>NSMO01004450.1:5985-17541 GCA_002588565.1 Coelastrella sp. UTEX B 3026 | reverse complement strand
TGAGGTGCACTGCATATGAGGACTGGTATGTAGGCCACTGCTTACCATGCTGAGCATGTTGGTTTCTTTGACTTTGTAATATCTGGATTGTTGGTGCCGATTGCAGAACAAACTCCCACGCATTGCTAACTAGGGTGCAACCTGAGGGGCCCTCAGGTCAAACGGTTTGACGCTTGGAATGGTGAACAAATATCCAGAGCACAGAATGTCAGGGCTATAGCCGGTAGCATCAACGGAACAGTTGTTTTGCTCTGTCTCTATTTCAAGGTGTGTACACAGGAGATAGGTCAGATAGCAAGCCAGCACCAGACGAAGCAGGCACGCCTGAATGTACATGATGCAGCTGGGATTGAATGCAAGTCCCTCGTAGAATCGCACATACCCAAAGTGAGGCCCACTTTACTTCTTGCTTGCCATGTACTCTCCTGACAAGCGGTTCCAAGATGGTCTAGTAGACCGCTGGGCCCGGGGCCTGGGGTTCATCCAGAGAGGCCAGAATGACAGGAATTCATACAATACGGCTCCGTCTATTTCACATAGAATGCCAAGCAGATTGCTACATGCAAGGGGCCGCCACCAGACACATGCTTCTACTTCTGCTCTAGAGTGCTCTGAGCCCTTCAAATTCTGCATTGTATGCAGTGCCATAGTGCGAGAGACCAACGTGTAGCTGTGCAGTTGAGCCAGATAGAACAGTACACCATGGGTTGCTATGTGGGGCCTTTGAATCACAGCTACACGAATTTTAGCGTGAATATGTCTAGCATAACAGTCATTGAGACGTATAAGAAATAGGTCTGGACTCTGGAATCGGTTGCACAAAACCAGGGCGCTTGCAAGCAGAAACCAAAAGGCACAATGCCTACTGCAGGTGTAGATTGAGTATGGCCAACCATTCTAGAGGCGATAGGCGTTTGCCAGTCCCCAGATGTCCCATTTCAGGGCAAGAGTAGGCATAACAGCTGGCCTGGGCTGTATTTCTTGAAGAGCAATAGGCGTTGTCGTGTGCTGCTTTGTGGCACGCTCAGATAGGTGATAGCATCTTCAGAATCCAGGTCCCAGCAAGTACCCTCGTCTTTGCAGAACACATGCACCTCTTCGCTTGGTGATTGGTTACTGATCTCGGCCACACAACATGCATGACACTGCAGCTCTTGCCAGCGTATCTGACATGTTGCATGGCTCAATCACTTTCACAACATAGCATTGAAAAGCATTGTGGAGGTGAGCACTGGTGTTGGAACATCAGCAGTTTGCCTGCACAACAGCTGTGTAGCTGACCCTGAACTGATGTGGCTCTGCATGCATGCATATGCAGGCAGCCTCCCAGCACAGCGCTTGGGGGGGACAGCAGGGTATCTGGCCGCAAGACTGTAACATAACAGAAGTATAAACTTCACAACATTATGAGGCCATGGGCTGTGACAGCATATGCATTGTGCTTCAAGACTGTAAAGCTGTCGCTAGGAACCGTCTATCGCTGATGTTGATCTGGCCGCGTGTGGTGAATTTGTTTTGATGTATTGCAAATGCATTCAGGCCTTGCGGCCGGAAAGGGTGATTCTTCTTCTTCGCACACCCTGGAGGGCCGCACCTTCAGGGCTGCTGAACTGATCCAGATAGCCAGATAGGCTTAACCCGCACCGGCCACGAGGCCCTTGCTAAACAAACAGGGAACCAATACAAAAGGATTCAAACCCAGAACAGCATTCATCACCTGTGTGTATAGATGTTTGTCTGCACTGTCCAGTGGCACAGGCAACAGGCACACCAGGATAGAGTCCACGCAGTCCAGACTGGGCTGCTATAGCGCTCGACCGTGTCCGGGCTGAGCAGAACGTCAGTTCGTCATACCGTCAGTGCCGCCGCGGCACTCGATGATCGGGTGCAGCATGTGATACAGCAGCAGCAGCAGTAGCTGTTTGTACCGCTGTAGCTGCCTGTGTGGCTCACCCGTCAAACCACAAATAATAGAGTGTTTATGTCAACAGTCAGAACGAACGAGAGGCTAGGCCAATGTGCAAACGGATGTGAGGGGAGCTCAAGTTGATGTTGCACTGGCAAACACAAGAGGCGCCTGCAGCCTACACCCGACGGCGTGGCTTGTGTTCATTCATTTGCAGTCAATCTTAAGCAACAGCGCAGAACGGATCAACTGGCAGACCGGGTAGGGTATACAAAGTGCCTTCCTAATCCACGGGTGCTATCACGGTCTCAACTAGACTACCTAGAAACGTCTGTTCAGGAATTTGCCGTGATTGTCTGGATCTTAGCTTGGGCACGGGGGAGACAGTGCCGATCGACAAGCAATATGCAGGCATTAGGGCGCTCAGCGCTCCTTAGAGCGCTTCGCAGCAGCTTAGGCGGTCAGACATACCTAACAGCAGGTGCAAACAAGGCGAGTTCTGCTATTGAGGCCCAGTCCGTATCTGAGATCTCACCTACAGACGTGCTTTCAAAATGATAAACGCTGCAGTTTAGGACAGACCCGTGGCTCGAACTCGATTCCTGTACTCATATACATCTGCTTTAGCTCCGGGTATCGGCCTTAGAAGGTTCGAAGGCCCCATCACAGGGTTGCAGAAACAGCAGGAGTTTTAGCCACTGATGCTACTGTGCGTGTTACCATGCGTAGGCACTCACAACAGCAGTCACCGCAGAGGCAGGCTCTTCACGGACCTCATGGCTGGCTGGGTTTGCAGGCACACTCGCAGGATTGGCAGGTGAAGCTCAGCACTCGCAGCATCTGTCTCCGCAGTACTAGTGCAAAGCAGCAGTGCCATGCTGCTGGGTATATGTACTGAATTGTGGTTCATACAGTCAGCAGGTGCCTCCTCAGCATATCCACGCTTGCCAGGCCAGCACAGATCGTGACGCAGAGGCTTGCACAGCAAGCTGCAGCTGATACACTAGAGAAACCAGCAGCGAGGTACTGCTGGTGCTGTGCCCAGACATTATCAGAAAGCTTTTTGACATGCCTGTGTTGTTGTGTGGCTGCAGGTTGCAGCTGGGTAGCTGCTGCTGATCATGAGGGTGAGCATGGCATGCCAGCAGTGGCATGGCCGTGGAGTCACGAGGGCATGCTAGACAGCTTTGACCACGGCTCAATCAGACGCGGTTTCCAGGTCTATCAGCAGGTTAGTGCAAGATCAGCGCGTGTGTTGGTAGAAGTGGTCAACTGCAGCAAGATGGCAGGGCGGCACAGCTGTCGAGCAGCAGAAGCATGTTAGAGAGGACCCGCATAGGAATGCAGCAACAGCTGTGCAACGCCAAACAGCAACCATGCAGCCCAAGGCCTTTCAGCCCATGGATGCTTCCCAGCCCGTACCATAGGTGCGGTGAAAAATGCAGCAACAGTCTTCTAGCAGCAACTCTTCAAAGTCTAGTCAACTCATAGGGACATGCTCATAGCCAGAAACCAAGATGCTGTTGCTGCTGTGCCTGCGCAGGTGTGTGCTGCATGTCACAGTCTGCAGTACATCCATTACCGTGATCTTGTGGGTGTGTGCTACACAGAGGAGGAAGCTAAAGCCATGGCAGCTGACATTGAGGTGAGAGATGATCAGGCAGCGTGTGTCCAGGCATAGCTGATGCTTCATGGGACCTTGGGCGTACAGAGGGACAGAAGATCAGTGCGGTATTATCAGCAGTATGTTCTTTGGCTCATGTTAGTTGCATACCAGCATGTTGCTTGATCCACAAGCAGCGGGTCTGTGTAGCTTCAGCAAACAGCCTGTAGAGTTGAGCATTACAAGGCCAAAGCCATCTGCATGCAAGTGCTGGGTGGGTAATGGCCACAGCTGTGGAGGACGCCTTAGCGATGATGTGCTATAGTGAGAGCAGCAGCTGTTGGCAGGGCAGTGAATGCGGGATGCTGAGCTGTCAGCAGAAGCACAAGGGCCATCCAGCTTCGCAGTCCACAGCATTGTCACAGCATTGTTTTGTCTAGCGGAAGTGCCACATGAGTAGAAGCAGCATGACCTAGCTGGCAGGTCCTAGCCCCGCAGGCGGCATCTTTGCCAGCAGCAGCAGCACTTACTAGTGCCTTCATGACAGCGCTGACAGGCTCTCAACAATGCACGTTGGCCAGTCACAAGCCTGGCATGTTCAGGAACAGTGATGTTTTAGTCCAGGGGCTCTTACTTGGCCAGCATAGCCGCAGCGTCAAGCACTATGGACGGTTGGTCAGTAACCATATGAACAGATGTCACAGTGACGCAAGATAGTGTGCAGCAGCTGGGTGCATATGTCCGCTGACAAATGTTTTGGTTTGGGGCCAAACGCTTGCAGGTAGAGGATGGCCCCAATGATGAGGGTGAAATGTTTGAGCGCCCGGGTCGTCTGAGTGATCCCCTGCCATCACCATATACCAACGAGCAGGCGGCGCGCTATGCCAACGGAGGTGCCTACCCCCCTGACCTGTCACTTATCACAAACGCACGCCCCAATGGGCAGAACTACCTTTTCTCACTGTTGCTGGGATACAAGGAGCCACCAGCAGGCGTCAGCGTGAGTGTTGTGAAGCCCTGTCAGCAGATGTTTGCCGTATCATTCTTTTGCACTTGGTTGTGACTGCGCTGGGCAGTGCTGGCAGTGCAGAAACACAGCAATGCCTGTCTGGGGTGGTCCTGCCAGTCTGTACTGTTGGTGTCGTTGAAAGAACTAGTACTCTTGACATGGGATGTTATTGCGTAGGGCCTCTATGCCTTCCATCTACCAGCACGCAAAATATAAGTGTGAATGTTCGGTTGAACAGTTGGGCATTGAGTGCATGAGCTCAAATCTCAGGGGGGTGTCTGTGCTGCTGGTTTGTTATAATCTCAGGTCCGTGAGGGTCTGTACTACAACCCATACTTCCCTGGTGGTGCCATTGCCATGCCTCGCATGTTGGCTGATGGAGGCGTGGAGTATGATGATGGAACACCCAGCAACAGCTCACAGCAGGCAAAGGTGGGTCTGCTGCTGGTGGCGGGGGTATGCTGTTGGTGGTGGCAGTTGAGGGTCTACTTAATCCTTTCCATAAGCCCAATGTCGCCAGTCCTCTGATGCGGCTGGGTGTGGATCAATAAGCCTGCTGTTGCATCGGAGCAGCACCAGGTTCATTGGTGACCTGGCCCTGTGTCTGTGTCACTCTGTGCCGGTCTTGTGCAACAGAGTATCTGGTGGTTTTGTTGTAGCATTTGCAGAAGCATTTTGCCATTCTCGGGCATGTGGGCGGGCAGAAGTGGTGTTCAATTGCAACCACCGTGTGCTGTATCTGTGGCTAGGTGGACTGGGTGGTTTGCTATCAGCGAGTGGTCATTGGTCATTGCTGTATGATGCCATCATATGTGTGCTGTTCTGGCTTGCAGGATGTGACCACATTCCTGGCTTGGGCTGCCACACCCGAGCAGGACGAGCGCAAGCTGATGGGCGTGAAGGCCATCACCATCATTGGTATCATGTGGGCCTTTGCAATGTATCAAAAGAGGCTCAGGTGGTCGGTGCTCAAGTCCAGGAAGATCGTTATTGATGTGGTGAATTAGCATGGTGAAAGGAGGGCACTGGGATATGAGCTCAGGAAGTACAGGCGCTTATAGGGAGGGAGTTGCGGCTTGCAGTGCTGACCTGGGCGTTCCACAAATGTTGCAATATACCAGACCGCATTGCTTCTGCTACATGCTGTATGAGAGCTTCAAGCTTAGGCGAAGTTTGTCAGTTGGAGCGCCCCTGTGGCTGTGGTGTCACTCTGACCGACACTGTGTGAAGCTCTGGGTTGTGTTGGGTCGTCACAAGCTGCACCAGCGTCTGCTTACTGTTAAGTTTCAAGTCTTTTGCAGACTGTGTGATGCTGTGTGCGGCTGTCGTGTTGCAGCAAATGAACACAGGCGTGACCGTGCGTGGCTTGTCCCTATCATAGAGTCCCTTGACTGACTCGCAGACACTAGCTCAGCGTACGAAGCAGGGCCTGCATGGCATGTTATGCTGAATGGTGTGAGTCACTCAAAGTGTGCAGATGACACAGTTTGATATAGCATGGGGTTGTGTAAGTAACTTGTCCGCGTTTGTGAAGTTTAGCTCATGCAACATAGTATGCCAAGCAAACTGCTGTATATAAGCAAACTGCTGTTTGTCTTGCATGGCGGGTTCAGGCACACCGGGCACTCTCGGGGTGTGATATCCGACATCAGCGGCTGCATGTCGTATTATATGCATGCAATATGTGCTCTGAGCTTAACAATATGAGTTGCTAAAACCCATCGCACAGTGTCGTCCCAGTCAGCACGGGGCAGTGCCGTCACAGCCGTAAGGTGACGTTCCGATGGCGGACTGTCATGGGGTGACCGAATCATTGGGTGCTTACGGATGAAGGTGCCAGCTCGATCTACGCACGGCCCTTGTGGTGGCGCTTCTTTGATTGCCGTGCGCATCCATCCTCTGAGGGACGTCGACTGGGCTCGGAGACCCAGCCAGTACTGCTTCGCCCGGCCCGACGATTTCCAGACACAACTCAGGCTCTGAGCTACCCAGCAAAGATCCGAACTGATCTTGCTCCATACCTATTTTGCAGCAAGACTGACTGTTGGTTCAAGCTCTGGCCGGGAGCCCGGCGGCGCCTCGGATGGCCCACGAGCAAACGAGCTCCAAGTCTCCAATTGCTTGCCACGTACTCCCGCCAGCACTGTATGAACACACCATCGTGTCATACACGGTACAGGACACGACAGAAAACAGGTCATATACATAACTGCTATGCATGCCCAGCCGCCTCCTGAGGAGGCTTAGATGCATGCACTGCACAGACACTTTCTGCAATCCCACCCAGCATGCTGTGTGTTACACTGTGCGCAATGCTGTGTTGACGGCAGTCGTAGTCCTTGTCATGTGGCCACAAAACCAGCCCACAGACACTGCAGCTGCCATGGCAGACGTGGTCTTGTTGGCAACAACACAACAATCATACAGAGACCCAGTTTCAGCACTCACAAGCCACTGCCAGCTGGTGATGCATGTTTCATTAATAATAAAATGCAACCGTCATGCACAAGGCTGTAGATGCAGCAGCCCGATGCCCAATCAACTACTGGATAACCATCACCGCCCCTGTGTGTCAACTTCTTTGTGCTGGCCGCCATTTGCTCCAGCACTGCCAGGACCTGTCGGTCGCCACTGCTGATGCTAATCATATCCCAAAGCGACATGGAACCTGCCCTTCCGTTGATCATTCCATGCATACTCCAGGCGTACTGGCCCCAGCGGTGAGTCTATTCGGATACCGCCGCCATAACCATAACCACTGCAGCACACAACCCAACATCAGCAGATGTGTTGGTATGGACCAACAGGATAGGAAGGGTGTGCGTGTATAGCGACCATATAGACAATGAGATGACTTCCTATACATCCGGTGTAACCCGTGACTTAGCCAATCTGTCAGTCAGCATTGTTCAAGTGTGAAAGTATATTGACGGTGCAGTACATGCGACTGGCTTATGGCGACTTACAGATGTGTCACAGACTAGCAGACATGAAACACAGCATCATTTGCACCAATGCAAGAGCGCCTTTACTCTCTACAGCATTCTGCAGTGCTTAACTCACTAGACAGCGAGTTGTTTCCAGGCTGCACAGGCTCACAGGCGCAGGCAGCTAGCTGTATATTGCAGTGGTAGGGCTAGCAACCAACACGTACCTGCCAGGTTTTCCCCTCGTGCCAGCTGGGTCTCCAATCACGCTTTCACCCGAGTCTAAATCACTGCCATAGTCGAGAAACAGTGTGCCATGCACTGGCTTGGCCAGCGGACACCTGCAGTCAACAGAGACGCCAGTCATTCAACAATCTCACAATCCCACAACTTCCTGCAGGAGACTATCAAGGCAGCAGGCAGCAGGAGAGTTGGCACGGAAACCACCCGCACAAACACTCTCGCCAGGCTGTTGCAGTCTTCCACCTGTTTTTGGGCAAAGAGTCAGTCACAGTGACATCATCTGAACCCCCCTCCCCACCTTAGCTCAGCAGTGCCTTCAATAAAGTGTCTCCCAGAGCCCACACCTCCTTCAGCATACCCCCTCACGCTGTTGGTCCCACCCAGTGGGAAAGCCTCATACGGCGGCAAGTCACCATACACACTGCCCGCCTTGCCTCGCAGATTGAGTGTGAAGGGGCCCAGAGGTACAGGTTGCTCTGCTCGCACTCTGAGGCGGTTGAAATTGAGCCATGAGGGATGCAGGGGCAGTGCTTGTTCTAGGGATATGCCCAGCTGGCTACCGTCTGCTGGGGAGCTGCAGGAACAGAACACACAAGTAGCAAACAGTATGATGAGATAACATGTATAGTCAGGCTTGCATGCAGCAGACACTCGCAAGCCACAGCTGTGAGTAGACAACACTGGACTCTGAACAGACACATGGAATATTTGCTCCTGCAAGACCCGCGGGCGGAGGCGACTGACAGACGGCTGTCAAGTTTGTTCATACCAAGCGGGATATGTCAATACAGCTTGCATTCTTGCTAGAATGCATAGGTACTGCATGCAATTAGGCAGGCGCTTGAAACTTGCCTGTATGAGCCACTGAGCACACCCAGCATCATGCTATCGCTGGCTCTCCCACTGAATGTCAGTGGAGCACCATAAGCATCTGTCAGCAGCGGTTGACCATGGCTGTCCATGCAACAGCTGCGCTGCCATGTCAACCCTGCAGGAAGGCAGACCAGCCAGCAGTGAGCAGCAGTTGTACAACCATCCTACTCACTGGCTCATGCAATGATGACCACTAGATACACCATGCTGACATTGCAGGAACAGCCCATCTCTGGCAGGCCTTTACTGTCCTAGCAGCAAATCAAGTAGGGCAACTGTTGTACGATGTCCTGCACTTGCAATTGCCAGGAGAGTTGCCATGCCCAAGCACACCTGCTATTCCGCTCCAGTTTGCTGCTAGCGGTCTCCTCCACTCGGCCCCTGCTACTAGCCTCCCCAGTGTGACATTGGCTGCTCTGCTGTCACCAGCAGTTGACTCATCAACCAATGACCCCGGCTCAGCATCCAATGCCTTGCCATGGATGGCAGCTGCAGACATCCTGCACACACAGCAGATGCAAGGCTGACAAGTTTTGAGGGATACGCAGCCCCAATAGCTTTGGGTACTGTGGTGCGATGTGCTATGGTTTGAGCATTCACACTTTGATCTGCTGTGCCGCAGCACACAGAAGTTGCAGGGTACAATGCTAGCAGAGTCCATATTGCAAGCTTTAATATGGCATCTGCGCCAGGAAGATCCTGCCAGACAGCAGGTCTGCTGTTCACAGAACCGCTAACTGCTGAGCAGATTCCTGCCCACCTTGTGTTCATGATGCTGACTGTTCTACTGGTCCTGTTTGGGTCTCCCCTTATCCAGGGGTCCACCCACTGAAGCCGGAAGAGACTGTCAGACTGACCAAGCTCAACTAGAGCAGATAACTTCTGGTTCAGCCCAAACAGATTGCGTTGACTGCAGGCAGTGGAAACAGCAAGCAGAGGGTAACCGGCGAATGAGAAGAGCTTGACACGAGTAGCTGATATCAGCAATGGCTTTACTTCAGACTTCAAATGGCTGTACAACATATGGGTAAACAAGCACAGCGTGTGTGGCAGCAAGGGTGTGCTATAACCACGGCAGCAATCTGAGATAAGCTGTCGTGCAGTAGACCATGAAGTTTGGGCATGCATGCGTGCTGCACCCAACTAAACTAGGCCAACCTGGAGGCCACTCACGCGTCACGACACTGACCTGTATGTGAAGTTGCCCACAAACCCCGGCATGTTTCCTTGCCCCCTGCCAGCTGCACTGATGCCTGTACCGGCACCAAGTCCCCCGGTTTTTCTCTCTATCAAGTTGATCGTTAGGTCCACCTGCAGCGCACACAAAACATTGTCAGTTATTCAAACTCCAAACGCGCACAGGCCTGCCAATGCAATGCCACTATAGCTCAAACTCGCGGATGGCTAGCACCCACAAGCCCAACAGTGTGGTGCCAGATGACCACCACCGCAACACCAGGTGAGCATCGTGCTTGCAAACCTCTGCCATACTGCATTGCCATGAGCTTCAGAATCAGCAAGCAACCGCTAACACCACTTGTGGCACCAGCTTGCACAAGCCAGATGCACAGCATACAGCCAATGGACTACTGGTATGAGACTCTCCATTTTTCCATCCTGCACACACCGCACCTTTGGCTGCTGTTCAGTGGAGTCGTCTGCCTCCTGGGGCACTATGTTGACATCTTCAAACAGCCCAGTGCTGTATATGCTGTCAATGTCCTGCTTAGCTTGCCTCAAGCTGTAAACCCTGCCAGGCTGTGTTGTTAGGTGCCTCATGATGACACGGGGTTTAGTGGCACCTTCTGGCTTAGGATCCTTGGTTTTAGGGTCTAGGAATGCGAGCTCTACTGAGCCTACTGTTGCTTCACCGACTGTGAGGTCGACTATACCGGATTCAAAGTTGAAGTCAATGACCTGTAGCAACATGCATATACAAACATTTGAGCTTCCTCGCTCCAAGAAGTTACCGAGACTGCTGTATAATTACCCGTATGTGCCTAGAGACAACTGCATCATAACAGCCAATCATCATGTTCTGCAAATGATGTACACAAGCATCTTGGAAGTCTCCACATGTGTGCTTTAACAGTTGGCAGGCCACAGGCCAGCTGTCAATTTTTGGGCCTATGCAAACAGCACGGCCTGTCGTATGTGGCAGCGATAATCAGTGTGATTGCTGTGAAGAAGTAGCTGCGTCAAAGCAGCTCAGGGCTCTGTTGCACACCAAGCCATCCATCTCACACCTGCCCCAGTATCCCCCTGTCTCTGTACCAGTTATCCAGCCGATTCACTGCCTTGCTGAACGCTACAAAGTTGAGAGGTCCGCCATAGAGGGGCTTGAACGCCCGCTGCACTACTGAGGTTGGCAGCAAGTTGGCTCCTCGGGCCACCACACCCCGCAGTTCTGGGTTGGCAGTGACCTGCATGAGCAAGTGGCACGGCTAATTTTTACATCATGAACACAGTCATTGTTTCGGAGGTTGGCTTGAAGCTGCCTTCACTGGAATTAGCAGGTGAAACACCTTGGATCTGTACTGCAGGCAGCCGGGACTAGGCAATTCCGACTGTATTGTAGCAACTGGTTGCAGGGAACTAGAACCTCCAGGGGCTCCACACCAGAGCATATCCAACCCTGACAAGGATCATCCACTAGAAACCTTGCCTAAGTCCTGCTATGCTATGTACCTTGATGACCAACTTGACTCCGTCCCTGGTGTCCTCTGCATCTGGTACACAGCTGCTGAACCAGCCCGTGGCAAACACGCGCTTCAAATCAGCCTCAACATCTTTCAAGGTGTAAGCAAAGTTTGGCCGTGTTGTGAGTGCATCATATGCTATGCGCTTCAGGTCTTCACTCACTCCGACTACCTCAACCTGTATTACGACATGCAGCGAACAGCGGTTACTGTCTATGGCTTGAAGCAATGCAGATCATGGTGTGTGCTTTGCAGTGTACTGTGGGGTGGCCAGAGGTCGTAAGAAGATGCAAAAG
>NSMO01004447.1:26367-38679 GCA_002588565.1 Coelastrella sp. UTEX B 3026 | reverse complement strand
TCAGGTCCACTGCTAGCAGTCATTGGCAGTCGGATGTCGTCAGCAGCACACCAGTCATGTGAAAGTGACTGAGCCACCAGTTGTGTGTTGTCAGGCAGAGCAGTTGCTGACAGTCCTAAGCAAAGGGTACAAACTTATACAGCTGTGGGATCCCACGCATCAATAGCTGAGCACAGCAGCAGCTTTAATGCTGAGAAGGGACAATTCTTTTCGACATATTGGAGTTGCACAGAGCGAACTGCAATGACAGCAGTAGCAAGGCCAATATGTCGCCTGCAACCGTCCGGATCAGAAAGCAGCGATGTTTGACATGCGGTAGCAACAATAAGAGCAACAGTGCAGCAGCAATTGTGTGTAGAGTAGCAGATAGCAGCTACTACAGCAAAGTGCTATACAGTGTGGTGGGCGCCTCAGCCCTGCTTCGATGCAGATATGCTTGATGTCTGTTCCTGCAGCGCGACTTGGGATTGAGCCAACAACTCGTGCAGCATTCTGCTGCATGTCAGTCTAGTACTGTATGGACAAGCCACCTAGCATTCATCATTGTGTTTGTAGCTTGTCTGGCCTAGACAGTTACTGTTCAGGGTTGGCAGCAGCTCGTCTGTCCAGAGGAGCGCATTGGTCATACATGTCATGGTCTCACCGGTTGTGTAACATCACCCGAGCCCGCAAGTCTGTTAAGCACAGCTGCAGGAGTGATGTATAGCTTTGATATGCCCAGTAGCCTCGTATGTGTTGCTCGATTACCGAAGGAACGCTGCGCTGCATGCTCTCTGTGCTGATCATTGTCTGACTGCAGTACAAGTTCATTGTAGATGGCGACTGGAAGTATGATCCCAACCAGCCAGCTATGTATGATGAAATAGGCAATGTAAACAATGTTAGAGAAGTGCAGGAGTACGTACCAGAGAACCTGGAGAATGTATCAGGCTTTGACCCGCCACCTTCACCACCATCTAGGTGAGTGAGGCGCAGATCACATGTTATTTCCTTAACTACGTATGGTTTGTTTGAACCACACTTTGTTCATTATTGCACTAGTGCTGTCCACTTCAGGTGCTGTTTTGGACAGGTTCTGAGATGCTGTTTTGATTCTAGTCCTGCTTTATACTTGTCTAGTCCTGCTTTATACTTGTGTCTGGTCCTGCTTTGTACTTGTACTTGTGTTGGTAAACACTGGTATTCAGGGTGCTCCTAGGTGTCCAGTGGCCAAAGAGAGCTTGGATAATCTATCAGGCTTTGACCCGCCACCTCCACCACCATACAGGTGCTGGTGGATTGAATCTTCTGAGTGCGCTGCTGTTTCAATGGACTTTTCCTATGTAGAATACTGCCACTTTTGCACTTGCACCAGCACCTGTGCATGGTAGCCAGAGCGCTTCTCTCAATACAGAACTGCTGGGGCTCCACTAGTTGGTGGCACATCTTGCTTGCCTATCAAGCGTCACTGGCGACTCTGGGCTTGTTGAATGGTGCACAAACCTATGGCAGTTGGAGTTGCCGCTCTGTTCAGCAGCATTGACTGATATCTTTGGGCCGAGTGATCTTTTGGGTGCTTGCCTGGCTGCCACTGCTTGGTGCAATCACCATCACAAACCACACTGTTTGCATGCATGAGCATGAACTGAACAGAATGACCACCTGCTGAAATCGACCAGTATGCTCGTTCCCTGCAATATTAGCCATCATTGCACTGGAAAGCTTGTTTGTTAGCTGCTGTCCTGCTGCCAACTTGGCAAGGGCTATCTTGCTTGATGTTGTGCAGTTATCGCGACCCCCACCTCTTCCCAGGGGATTACGCCAAGAAGCCGCCAGTCATACCGTCACCTCTGCCAGCTGACTCTTACGCGCCGTCAACTGCAGAGGGAGCAGTGTCACTGCCAGGGCTGCAGCATGTACTACCAACACCATGCATAACCCAGTATATCTCCAGTATATCTTCATGCTAATTGTTCTGGTATGGCTCAGAAGCGTCTTGCTTGTGTCTGTTCTGCAGTTATAACAATCCACATCCAGTGCCAGAGGACTACGCCAAGGAGCCGCCAGTCATGCCGCCACATTTGCAGCTGACTCTACTCAACGTCCCGTCAACTGCAGAAGGAGCAGCATCACTGCCGAGACCTCAGCATGTCATATTGAACCATATATACATACAAAGAGGCCAGGTGCGTCTAGGAGCTTTTGGTGACGGCTGTGTGCCTTGCACTGAACTTGCATTACAATGTGACGGTGATTGGAACAGTGCAATGGTTACGTTAACAACGCAGCGGGCGATTGCAGCCACCACCAGGTGTCTATACTTATGCAGTGGCGAAGCCATGTAGCTCACAAGCAAGCTGAGAATTGATCCTGTTCAGTGCATGAGTCCAGCTGCTTGTTGAATGATGGCAATGTACTGGTTACATCTGTGTCGCAACTGTTGTGACATAGAAGTTGTGACAATGTTGGCTGCCAGTCTGTGACAGACCTTCTCGCAGCTTGTGGGCAGGTGGAGCTCAAACGTTGTTACATGTATATTGTTTGGGTACATCATTGTCCTGCTGCTTTCATGTTTCCTGCAGACCATGAACGCTCTAGTGGTTGGTACCACCCACCGCTACAAGGGCAAGTATATTACGTCAGTGCTGTACAAGCCTCGCAGTGGCAGTAGCAGTAGTGCCAGCAGGCGGCAGACACCAGTGAATCAAACCTTCAGACAAGACAATTGAGCTCCTAAGCTGCTGCTATCGACCTGCAAGCGTTGTTGGAATTAAGCTGATTCATCAGCATCAGCTTGTTGGGCATGCTGTTGGCGTTACTTGCTGGCTCTGGGGCATGTTATCGCAGCATGATGTCATTACAGCATCTTCAGTTTGCACATTGTATTTGTTAGCTGTGCCTGGACGGCTGTGTATCATAGATGTTATGTGTCGATTTCCTAAGGGTCTGTTACAGCAATGTGTTATGTTGTTGTGCAAGTTTTGCTGCTGTTGTCAAGAAGACCCGGGCACATGCCACTGCATTGATATTGGGGGAGGCGGGTGCTCATGCACCGCGACGGTCGCTAGGCGGTTGTTTGCACTCAACCACAGGTTGATCTGAGAGGTGGTCTTACCGAATTCAAGTGAGCAAATAGCAGTGCTGTTGGGCTCAAAGCGTTTAGGTGTCAATGGTGGAGCGGCTTGAGTTCTTGTTGGGTGCTGATGTCAGCCATGTGTTGCCGTGGCTGATGAAACTAGCTTCTACAGGCACTTGCGCCGTACTGTAATCTCTTTGAGCGAAATCGGTCATTCTAGCATTGCTTACAGGCGTGAAGCCTGCTCTCCTCGGCCGATGGCTTCTGTTGATGTCTGCTCCGGGCTTGCAGTTTTGGGGCACAGAGGGCTACCAGGCTCGAAATCTCGCTTAATCTGTGCTCGACGGTGGGATGGTCTGTGTGAATGCTGAAATCTGGTGTCTCTGCTGCTCTACTTGCCTTAACTGTCAACCCAACGGGCGCGGGCGCTCCAGGTGACACCAGGGCTGCTTGGCTTTGCCCTCGCCTATCTTGGTCGCTGCCCGGCGCTGGTTGTGGGTTTGATAACAGCTAGCAGGGACCGTGTCTTGATGCTCTTGTCCTGAGCTACGAAGTTACAGTTGAGGTTGTTTACAAAGCGTCAAAAGAAGCAAATTCTGTATATTGGTACTGCAAATGACACGATAAGCTGACTATCATGGCTTCCGAGCTGTCTAGATTTATAGAAGACGAGCTGCGGAACAAAGGTTACGCCTATGATGAGGACGATGCGGAAGCAAATGATAATCCGCACACCTCACTCATTGGGGCCCTGCGCGTCGAGGTAAGCAGATTGTGTGTTCCTCCAGGCAGGGTGCCTGGATGACAGTGGGCTTCGAGCAGTGCCGCAAGAACTTCGTCCCTGTTGTGTGACTAATGTGTCATTCAGGACTCCTAATGTTACTCTGTGCTGCAGGCACGGGTCAAGGAGCAGGAAACGCAGAAGAAGCTTTTCAACATAAAGCGGGTCGTCTGCATAGGGGGTGGTGTAGCCTTGGTGCTCATTGCATGGGCCTTGTTGATTGCCAGTAGTCGGGATAGAGGAGACCCTGGTGAGTGGTGGCAACCCCGTTGTAGTTGGAGGTCGTATCCTGGGCTCCTGCAACCTGCAGTACAAGGCCAGCTGCCGTGCGCTCTCTGCTGGCTGAGCTTTTGCATCACCAGCTTACCAGTCTCAAGCCGTACCCCACATGTCCTGCCTCTGCAGGATATCAAGACGCTCTCAGTACGTTTGAGGGATACGGAATAAAGATAGAGGGAGAGGATGATGCAGAAACAGCAGCAGCAATAGCAAAGCAGGTGCAGCAGGGTGAAGACAGTAGCAGTAGTAGCAGCCAGCAGCCACCACCAAAACCGCCCGAGGAGACTCCAGCAGCCGACGCAAAGGTACGTAGTGCCGTTGATTGCCATACAAGCAGCACCAATCGTGGAAGTAGAGCTGGTCATGCCATGGCAGTGTTCTAAGCTGTCGTGCAGGAGTGGTTAGTCAGCAGCTGTCATCATGCAGTTTATGTCCTTGTCAGGTGCTGCACTTTGCTTTCATTTGGGGTTGCCATACTGTCGTGTGTCAGTAGCCAGAATCTGAAGCAACTCGCTCTGATTCGACCACTCCAACAGTAACCGCTGCTGTATGCTTGCGCTGTGCTGCAGCAGGCATCTGGGCAGCAGCAGCAGACAGCAGCTCCTGCAGCGGATAAGCCACATGATCAACCAGCAGCAGACAAGTCAGCAAGCAGCAATAGCAGCAGCACCAACACCAGCAATAGCAGTCCATCACCTTCGCCAGCTGCAGCAGCAGCTACCAGCAGCCCAAGTCCTGCAGCAGCTGCTGCCAACACCACAGCTCCAGCGGCACCTATCACTTTCAGTGTCACTCATGCGCCAGTAGCAGCTGCAAACGCCACAGCAGATAACAAGACAGCACACCCTGCTGCAACAGCAGGCAATGACAGCAGCAGTGCAGTTCCTGCAACAGCTTCTGCTACCAACAGCAGTACAGGTCAGAAGAACAGCAGTAACACTGCAGGGACTAGCCCAGCTGCAGCTAGTCCAGCAGTGAGTCCTGCTGCTGCAGCACCTGCCAGCAGTCCTGATGGTAAGGTGCCGCCTATGGATGCTGCTGCAAAAGATGACAGCGATGTCGGGGGTGATGAGGCCGCGGTGGAGGAGTACATGGGTAAGACGGCCTTGATAGCTGAGCCTGCTATCAGCAGGAAAGTGCTTCACAGCTGCTTTAATAATGTAACATAACTGGTGGTATAGAAGGAGACTGACTGTAGGTAGAGCCTAGAAACACGAGAAATGGGGGATCCTGGCCAAAGATGGCCTGGCCAGGATCCCCCATTTCTTTATTTTCTAGGCTCACCCCACAGTCAGCCGAGGGATGACACTATCGCTTTGGCCCCGTGGGCCAGTGCTACTTGCTGGATACGTGTATCCACATTTTGGTTGGCAAGTCATGCATTGTGTGCACAGGGAGGTGCTGGCCAAATGTCTTCCTGTATGCCAGCCTAGTGGGCGAGCAGCTGTACCTCGCGAGAGGGGTCTCTCTCGTGGACTCACAGTCTATGTCTTGCTTTCTTTACGGACATTTCCTCACATTGACGGTAGGGAATGTGAAGTCGCCCGAACACACACATTACCCTCCCTTAACTTACGCTAGCGCTCTCTTGGAAGCGCTATGCGGAGCTCATTCATTCATTCATCCTCACATTGATGAGTCCAACATTCCCAGGTGGCCACCAGGTCCTAGCAGCTGTATTGTACAAGTGTGTGATTGTGTTGCTGCTCTATTGCAGATGATGATGATGGTGACCTCGGGCGACGGAAGCGGCATCGACGTCTGAGGTTTTATCAAACAGAACAGGTGTCACAAGAGCAGCAACAGCGGCGGCAACGGCGGCGGAGCCACAGACGATCATAGCAGTGATACAAGCAAGGGCCAAGGGGCAGTGTGCTGTTTCAGGCAGCCAGTCTTTCATTGGCAGCGGCGTTGTCGCAAGTTGAGGGAGCTTTTTTGATCTTCAACGATTAAATACTGTGACAGTATTGTGAGAGTGATCGTTGAGTTGTGTGGTGTTGTTTTGTATTCTGTAGTGTACAGACGTGTGTCTAGTATACTTGCTTGAATTACTTGCTTTTACTTGATGAGCTGTGAAAATATATCGACATTGTCTCAGCGGCCACAGCAAACGTCTTTTACATTGAACCCAAGCCAGGCTGGCCCAGCCTTGGCAGGGCATGACAAGTTCCTCCAGCCAGGAGCGGGTATACGTAGGTGCCACGCAGCGCTTATAGCTTTGTTCCCAACCATTGCCAGCTTATGGGCAGGCAGCTCGAGTCCTCAATCCAATGCAGCTGTTGCAGACCTCATGGTAGGCTAACATGAGGTCTGTCCAGCTACTCGATACTAACAAGCAGCCGCCACATGTACGGATCACAGAGATGGATGATTGTTGCCAGACAGGAGTCACAGGTGGATGCAGCGCACACACTCACGCGGTGTGCATATATGATATCGACCATCGGTAGTAGTACTGCTGACACTGTCAGGCCCTGAATGATTTCAGAAGAAGAAGAACAATTACCCTTTCGGGCCGCACGGCCTTTGTTAAGTACCTGGCCCATCTTTGCTACATACATGCATGGCACGACAGCTCTTGCCAGCGCATCTTTCCTGTTGGCATTGGCTCAGTCACTTTTACATACAACAGTGCACATGTATACTTTGCAAACCACTTTCAATCACTCGGAGTGGTCAATGTAGTAGCACCAATGCACCACTTCCCCACTTGAGTCTGTTACATATCAGGCTTGTGCTGGTGCCACACTCCCATACAACAAAGATCTACTCATCACCCAGGACCGTTCCACCACCTACAAAGAGAAGAAGAATTACCCTTTCTGGCCGCAAGGCCTTTGGGACGTACTTGGTGGCTCAGCCACACTAGACACAAATGCATCTCTGACGTACTGTGGCAAAGAACCTGTGCGCTGCTGCTGCTGCTGACGCATCTGAAGCTGGTCTCTTGACTAATCCCCACACCCACCCATGGCCCCGCTTGAGCTGCTGTACCAGCCTTTGCTTCAGCACATCGCTCAAAGCAACAGCAGCAGCAGCTGTAGCAGTGGTGGAGCTTTGCTGCCTATGCACAGCTGACAGCTGTTTTGCTGACTGCAGACGACTGGTATGAGCAAATCACAGGATTGTTGCCACTCAGCCACTGACGGCATCTGCTGCTGCTGCTGGTGTTGACTGTTGGGCACGGCCGTTGCCATGTCTGTGGTTCTGCTGCTCATGGCTTCTGCTATCAGGCTTGTGCTGGCGCCACACTCCCGTACAACACAGATCCGCTCATCACAGGACCCTGCCACCACCTAGACACAACTGCATCTCTGACGTGTTGCGGTAATGAACCTGTCTGCTGCTGCTGCTGCTGCTGCGGGCCCATGACGGGTGCTGCCGCAACTGAAGCTGGTCTCTCGACTAATCCCCACACCCACCCACGGTCCCGTCTGAGCTGCTGTATCAGCCTTTGCTTCACCACATCGCTCAATGCAACAGCAGCTGCAGTAGCAGCAGCAGTAGAGGTGGGGCCTTGCGGCTGATAAGCAGCTCCTGCAGCTGGCTGCTGCTGCTGCTGCTGCTGGTTGTAGTCCAAAAGTGACCTAAGCAAAGCTGGGTTATCCATAACTGCTGCTGCTGATGGCATTTGCTGCTGCTGCTGCTGCTGCTGCTGGATGCTGGTCATGTCCCCAGCGGCGGAGTCCAAGGTTATGTCTGCTGCTGTGTCAGCAGGGTTTACCAAAACCCTGCCACTAGCTAACGCCCTGACTGCACTTGGTAGGGTATAAACATCATCTCCATCATACGCGAATGCATTCAGCGCGTTTGCTGCTGCAAGCAGTAATGCAGGGGGCTGCTGTGTACTGCTTGTTGCATTGGCGGAGCTGCTGCTGCCACTGCTGCTAACCCCTGCTGCTGCTGCTGCAGCTGCAGTGTTGTCGGCCAATTTGAGATTCCCAGCGACAGCAGCACTCAATAACAATGCTTCCATACTAGGATGCAAAGCCAAGTCAAAGCTAAACACCACATCCCTAAAACCGCTACCAAACGGTTGCGCTACCACACTGTCTGCATCAGCATCAGCAGCTGCTGCCGCTGCCGGCCCCTCAAATGCACCGTGATCTACTGCTGCTTGCATTGCTGCTGCATTGAGGTGTACTGCTGCTGGCAGCTGCTGCTGTGTGGGCTCCGGCAGCAGCAGCAGCAGGTAGTGCTGAGCCGCTATGGCTAGTGGTAGCAGGGTGTGGCCTTGTGTGTCTGTGAGGGGGTTGGGGTGTCTCATAAACCACCTACAGGGTACAAGGCAGAACGAGCAGATCAATTAGTAACCATTGTGCTGGTGATTGCTGCACAGCGGTGGCTAGCTCAGAAGGGTGTGACCGGGTGTGACTCCGCATGGTATGCAGGGCGCTTCATGAACCATATACACACTGGCTTGCTCTGAAAAGAGATATCATGTAAGCATTGCTCAACAACAGTTGTAGACAAGTTGTCTTAGCAGGAGCCCAACACACAGCAGCATAAGTACCAGGCAGTGCCTTAGCAATGTGCCTGTGCAGCTTTGTTGTTGCAACAGTTGGTGGTGGAAAACGGTTGTTTGCATCATCCGGCATGCACGCCTCCAACAGCAGCTTGCAAGACCTATTACATGCAGGATTTTAGTCGCTTTCCAAATGACTGTCCTGTCAGTAGCACTGTCCTGAAGCGACACACTGCACATACATGAATAAGTGGTTGAATCTCCAGCTTGGCTGGGCCTGACACTGCTGGACCAGTGCAGAGAGAGGACTACATGAATGACCTTGCATCTCACATGCACCCCCCCCCACCCACCCCCCCAAGAGCCTACTGCCATCCAGCAGCATCTAAGCAGATTGTCAGATGGCTTTCTGGGTCAGGCTGGGTAGCAGGAAACCTCTTAGATTCGGCGTAAGTTGTTGACCCCTACCTAGTTAGAACCTCCTTCACGCATCCATTCAAAGCATCTTGAGCAGCTGCAGCATCAAAGTACCCCACAAACGATATGTTCATCATGCTGCTGCTGTTACTGCTGCCACTGCTGCTGCTAGTCTTCAGAGGACCTGGGACGGTAACAGAGTCCGCTGCTGCCGGTTGCTGCTGTTGGTTGGTGCCTTTGATACAGTTGGCAATCATGTTGCCTGTACAGTGACAGCAAGTGCAACAGCAAACAGCAGCAGCGGCAACAGCAACAATTGTTTGTTACCTAAACCTGTTACCGTTTGTGACCAATCATCAAATGTTCTTTTTATTTGTTAGCAATGAATCATTTGCATATGGGACCAGTATGGGGTTGTGAGCTGAACAAACATTGGTGCGCTTCTGAACAAACGTTTGTTTACTTCTGACCAGGATGATGTGCAGGTAACAGAGAAGCGCATTCGATCCAAGAGCCTGGCAGGGCTCACCAATCCAGCATCCCATAATCAAACATGTATGCCGTGTTTGGACCCCAACTGTACGTTGAAGTCTCTTGATTGTCATCGTCTTGCCACATACCAGCTGAGACAAAAACAAATCTTGAGATATGCAGTGCTTAAACCCCAAACGTATGTTGTGTTTCTTAGTTGGCATTGAACCGCCAAACATAGGCAGTTGAGCGATGTGTGCAGGTACCAGTTATGAAGCCGCAATGTTAACGGAGTTTCCTTGCATTTACACTTCCACCTCCCTGTGTGAACAGTATGTGTGTAGGTGGGGTTGCAAGCTGCGGGGAAAGCCGCAACAGATGGCTGAAAGATGAGGCCCGGCCGTCCTCTATATCCTGCTGCTTGCTCTTTGCTGTGCGTCATGCACCTATTGGTTGGCTCCTTGATGTTGTCCCTTGCCATTGACTTGAGCAATGAAGAAGTCGCATATAAACTATATGATATGAAGTGTATCATAAAGTGTATACATTAGTTAGCCATGGTCATACCTAGTCTTTAATTACTTTTTTGTATAAACGACAAACTCACAGGTGAGCTATATATGGAAGCAATATTTGGAAGCACCACAGAAATCAGCGTTTTTTCAGGACTGCCAGCACCCCGACAGGGAGGAGACTAAATGCTGCAGCCAGTGTGCTGATATTGTTCATTGGCTTTCTGACCTTAAAATGTTGCCTCTTGCCATAGACTTCAGCAATGAGCAAGACGCAAGTCATTTATACTGTAAGCATCTTACCTGTAAGCACTACAGTACCAGGCCCGTCTCTGCCTAGGATAGGAGCCAAATAGTGACTGCTAATCCTTGAAAGCTGCCGCCGCCATGCTGCACGCTTGAGTATGCTGGGACCTTCTGATGCTTCTGCTGACGAAGCAGCAGCGCCCGCTGGTGCATCTGCTGTTGCTGCTGGTGGTGGTGGTGGTGGTGATTCAGAAGCTGGGGTTAAGCTGCTAATCGTTTGCTGGGGGTGGGGAGCCCCTTGCACTGCTACTGCAGATGCTGGACAGTGACCAGGGCCACTGCCTGCCTTGCTGCTGAGACTGATAGATGATAACGCTTGCAGTATACTGCGGCTGTATGCTGCGTCCGCGGGGAGCAGTAACCTGTCTAAGTCGGTGGGATGCGGTTTAGCAGCTGTTACTGCTGGATGCTGGTCGAACTGTAGTGCTAGGCTTGCTGTCAAGTCTTGAAGGTCGTTTGCTACTAGTCGCCGACGTATGTCTTCGTACAGTAGCTCGTTGAGTGCTACGGGGTCTTGCGAGGATAGAGTGTCATACATTGATGCAGCCGTTGGAGATGCTGAACAAGCTGCTGCTGCATCAAGCATGCTGATGGCAAATGGACTCTGTATGTACTCTGCAGCTGCTCGCGACTCGTCGTACACGCTGCTACTTTGCCTGCAGATATTGACGAGCTGCTGCACTGCTCCACAGCAGCTTGAAAGGCTTGGTTGTCCGTTGAACAGGTTGAGCAATGGCAGGACGTGTTGTTCGTATGCGCGATGCTGGCCAGAGCTCATGAACTCCAACGGCATGTCCTTAACATCTGGAAAGTCATCAAAGAACTTGCGGGCCAGCGAGGAAGAGCGCAGGTATCGGCGATCCATGCTTGCGGACTTGAGTGTGCGAAACAGTGTTGACGAGCGAAAACATTTCCTTGCACACAACTACAAGCAAACAAATCGACGTTTCCACTATGATATGCGCACTGCGCGCCCTCCTGCGCACATGCAAGTGACCCGACAGTGACTCACCCACCGATGACACGTCCAACGTTCACCGCAGCAGCAAGCAATGGGCCCTGCACAAATGTACTTGCCGAAATTGAGCAGTAACAAGAGGTAGCAAGGCTTGAATCCGGGGAATTGTCGGCACCACAGCACAGCAAGCCAACAGCATCTTTATAGCAGCAGTTGCCAGTCACAGAGTCGTCTGTTACTTTGACCCAGTTGAATTTCACCAGGGGATACGAGGCTTCTGCATACTAACGCTGGTCATCCACCATAGCAGTGGCCGCGAAGTTCCTGTAAGGTGCCACCGTGGCAGTTGCAGCAGTATTCCCAGAGCAGGACTGTTGCAGGGTGAGGGTCTGGCTGCATGAGCACAAAGCACTGAGGGGTGGCTGTTTCCATTGCCCAACGGAGGTTACGACAGCACAAAACAGATAACGACAAACTCTCACATCATGCGGTCACATGCAACATAACATATAATGTGATCAGTGCATGCAGAAGGCTGTTGTCCACAGATGATGGGCTTGTCTGGAAAAAACATGTGGCACATGTGTAAGTTTGCAACAGACATCAAAGGATCTGATGGTCGGTATTTGGTTCACGCAGTGCAGAGAGTGTGACTTTGTGCAAACACAAAAGCAATGCGTTTCGATGATACACACAAACGAATCATACAACCAACATCATCTGAAGTGTTGAGCACCGCCCACAAGGCAGCTATTTGCATTCAACACTTGAACCCTAACCAAATCAACCAGGCCCACAACGCTTTCCTACTTCTCAAACAATGCACACATGCAAGGCAAAGGCACTTCAACTTGAAGCAGACACGGGCACGGTGCATAACCATCAAACTACAATGCCCCCATTACAGTGAAACGCTCTTGAAGCTAATAAGAAAGAAAGACAAGACACCGAGTCACATACTACTGCACTCCAGGGACATGTACAGCAACTGTAGCGACTCGTACAGAAACAGCTGTGTGTCTGGTCAAGCCCAGCATGGCGCTGCAATACACGCAGCACACTCACATG
>NSMO01004443.1:16510-32608 GCA_002588565.1 Coelastrella sp. UTEX B 3026 | reverse complement strand
GGTCAGATGCTGTGTTGCCATGTTCCTGCAGCATGTGGACCGACGGCAACCAGACCCGTGCTTTTGGTGGCAAACTGAACTTCAGCAGCTCGCCGTACAGAAGCTACTTCAAAAGACTCAGGAGGGTCTTGTGTGACCAGAAGATGCCCGCTGACCTGGCACTGGCAACAGCAGCGCTGGGGCCTAGTTGGCTGTACAGTAGCTTGAGAACCAGCGCCGTGCCAGCCGGCAAAGCAGCCGTGACACCAACAACTGTAAGCAAGGCTGTCTTGCCACCGGTTGGTCAGATTCCCGTTCAAGATCTTGTTTCTAATGGATCTGGAGCAGATCAGCCACAGCCGATTGGAGCCATCATCACCGAGTCAGGAAAAGGGGGCAGGGGCTTCAACTCTACAGAGGATCTGGCAAGCTCACAGTTAATGGGATGAATCAAAATTTCAGCTGACAACAGGGTCACTTGGGCAATTGAAGGTGGGTCGGTGTAGCGTATTCGTGTTCAATCTGGGCAGCGCGTTTTAAGTCGAGAGTTTGATTGTGGTCTCTGGTGCTATCATTCATGAGCTGATCTGGCACTCTTGGCTCTGGTAGTTTCGGCCTGAACCATGTCACATTGTCAACGTGCTCTGCCACGCAGGGATGCCCCCATCTTTGTGGAATGACTGATCATTCACAGCACGGCCCACCTCTGCGGGTGCACGACAAGAGCGGTAAGCACTGCGACACTCAATGGCATGTGCCCATCTATGAGTGGAGTGGGGGAGCAGGACCTGGTTGTCCCCAGCCAGCTCTAGGTCTGTGGGGCTGCCTTACCCTTTTACACCGGAACTATTCACAAATTACTGCCATGGGCCTGTGCTGACTCGACAGGCTGCCAGTGCAGCTTGATATACACAACACCGGCCACTTCATTGCTATGGACTGCAGTGGCCTGTGATGCTTGGGATTCTTGTCAGTGATACTTGAGTGTGCTGTGCTGGCAAAACCAACCAACCCAAGTAGGCTCAGATTCAGAAGTTGTGACTGTGCAAGTCACCAAGTACTAGTTGATTTCCTCGGTCATTCTGGATGTCTAGTCTATGGCTCAGGCTGCAACATGCCCTAGGTCTTTGGCTCAGGCTGCAACATGGCCCTCTTACCATCCGAGTGTGAGCTGTGGCAGGAGCTATTGTTAAACAGCATGGCATCAGAAACTACAATGGCCATTTTCAGGAGTGCCTGCACCAGTGTGCGCACGCATCGTAGCTGTATATTAACATGCTCAACTTATGCAATGCCAGACCATAAAAGCACCGGATGTCATTTCTGTCTGTGGTGAAGTTCAAAATGGTGTTGTTACTATGCTTTGTTGCAATCTGGTGCAAGTTGATGCAACAGTGCTGCCCTGTGCTCCTTTGAAATGGTTCAACAGCTCTGCGGTATGCTTTGTTTGCGGTTGTGTCCAAGGGACCCTGTGCAGTTGCCATTGGCAGTTTGGCCCTGCCAGTGTCAAGTTTCTGGGCTTTCCTGACTTGTCTCATTTTGTACAGAGACTTCAAGACAACGGCTGTGCCACATTACCCCCTGTCACCTCGCTGTAGAGCCTGTTCGACACGGCAGACAGTTCAGTTGACATTTGCCATAGCTCCGCAATCGAGCTTATCTCCTGTCTCGAGGAAAAAAAATATTATTTCCTTTGTGCTTCAGCGCTCACCAGATTACCAGATGTGTTGACAAGCGTCAACGGGGTCAATCAGTGTAGCATGCCTGGGCTACCGAAACTGACAACAATACACCAGCGGTAGGCCAGCGACGGCAAGAGCAAGCAGCCAGCCCCTCGAGGCAGAAGTGAGGGTTTGCGTCGACAAAAACGTTACACATGCATGGAACCTGGACAGTTGCATTTTGAGCCGGGCGAGCCTGCAGATTCCAGACGATTTGGCTTCCTGGGATGAGCCAGGCCGTCTCTGTGGCTCCAGGCAATGACAAACACGCTTTGCAAGCCTTTTCTTGTAACCTTTGAGCGTAATTCGTTGCAGGCGGCTATTTTGCAGGCTGCACAGTGCTGCTTGACAAACACAGCCTGGACCTGATTCATCGTTGTTTGCTCTCGCAAACTCGCTGAGGTAGCTCACTGTGCTACACAGTGCTCCAAAAAGCTTTATTGCAGCGTTGTGTGACGCAGCACAGCTTGACATTCACTTCAGCGCTGTCATCACCTAGCAGTGGGTAGTCTGTTGCTTGACAGCCCTTTGAAAGCTGATTACCCAGCGGTGAGATTCTGTAAGAGTTGTATCTGCCCAATTCAGCCTGCAATCAACTGCTGTCGCGCTTGCTAAAAGTTGTGTCCAGCCTTGGGCACTACAGGCATCGCTCGGTGCAAGATATCTCGCTTGAGTGGCCCCGCACCTCCGTCCAGGACACCTTACTGATAGTTACTGACTGAGATACTGCTTCTTCACCACCGCAGCATCTGGGAAGCCTCTTTGTAGATATCAGCAGAACAACAACATGCAAGGGGCCACTGCGCTCAGCGCATCAGGTGCGCGGTGCCTGACGGACACTGCTGCAGGTTCTTCATACAACATCAGCCATTGCCAGCGGATGCCAGCAGTTTGGAGGTCCTCTACCAGCCGGCAGCCTTCACTGACCTGCAGACTACACTGACAACAAGCACTTTGGCTGAATCCAGCTGCAATCTGAGTAGCATGCACCCTGCGTGTACTTTTTCCTGCTTTGAGTTGTTGAAAACTGTCACACAGGTGGTGTTCGTACCCGTCGCAAAAGCTTGGCAGCGGCTAGCCATCCCAGCAGTAGTGCAGATTCACAGCACACCTTTGAAGCTGCAGTTCAAACATCACCAACCCCTGACAGCAATTGCAGCGCGGGACAGGCCATTAGCAGCCGGCTGCGGCACAACAGGAAACAGTCGCAGGCTGCAACAGCATGCCGACCGGGCAAGGTGCAGCAGCAGTTGCCACATAAAACAACAACAATGCCGTCCATAGCATCAGCTGGTGGCAGGCCTGCTGCACCTAAACCCACACAGGATACAGTAGAGTCAGCCGTACGGAATCCAACACATCAGCAACAGCCGCCGCAACAACACCTGCAGGACCAAGGCAGCAACAGGACGAGGCTTGGCAGTCCTGCAGTCAACACTCGCTCGCGGACATCTCATGCAGCAACTGCAAATGCAGCAGAGACTTCCATAAACAACGCTGCTAACAAAGAGAGCAGCAAGGGCAGCCCAGTTCAGTACCGTTTGCCCCGCCGCAGCAGCTCCAAGGTTGAAGCTGAGCCATCTGCGTCTGCTGCAGACACCCACAATCACAGCAAGACTGTGGGCACTGTTGCTGCTGTGTCGGTTGTCAGCAAGCAACTGAGCCTGCAAGAGAAGCAGCAGCAGCGGCAGCAGCTTACAAAGACTGTGCCTGTGCAGCCTAAGTTGAGTCGCAAGCAGGCAACTGCTCAAAGAACAGGTGTTCCTGAAGTGGTCACTCGCAGGAGGAGCAGGCTATCTGACTGTAGCAGTAACATCCAGGTGCAGCACTTGCAAGCAGCAGCTTCAAAGCTCGCAGTCTCACAGCAGCAGGATGCTTCTGCGGCTGCTATTGCACATGCTGCAGCAGCTGCGGCAGTGCAAGCAGCAGTCGCAGCAGTAAGGGAACAGGACGGCAGTGACACTAGTACGCAGCCAGCGCCCATTCAACCTGACCATACTGGGAGACCAGCGATGGTGCCTGGCACAGCAGAAGCAGCATCAGCAGATGACATTCCGCCAACCAGCTTACGTGCCCGTTTTGCTCGCCTAAGTGCTGAGCAGCAGTTGAGCATACTGCTGCAGTTGGAGGAGCTGACGCAAGTGGAGGACGCCAGGAGGGCTAAGCAAGCAACTAGAAGAGCAGCAGCAGAAGCTAGAGAAAGGGAGAAGGCAACTGTCAGGGGCCAAGAGAGGGTGAGATCGATGCACGTTTTTACTTCAGCCACTTTGACTTCGCTGAGCTGGCAGTCTTGGTTTGAGTGGTTTAGTGGAGTTGTGTGTTTGTCTGTTTGAACAGGCAACTGCCACAAAAGCACTGAGAATGCTGTTGAACGCTCGCTGGATGGATGCCCTGTGCTCAATGCCACTTGCACCTCATCAGCTCAGCTTAGCAGATGGCTGCATGCATAGGAGCGAATTGTCAGCTTCACGGCTGAAAAGGCCCGTCCTGTACTGCATCCCTTGCCTGCTGCTGCAGAGGAGTGCTCGTAATCGCAAGTTACCTGGATGTGAGGGTCAGGACTTAACCTCCAGATCTGGAACCCCAGATTACACCCGCAACACACCGGATCCCACCAGTACTACAGCAGCAGACTGCAGCAGCCCCTCACCAGGGGAAGCCGTCCTGCAAGAGCTGCAGATGCAGGCAGCAACCGCTGGCGGCACCAGCAGTCCCGCATGTGTGGCAACAGTATCAGCAGCTAGGGCCAACAGCAGAGTGCGAGCTGAGCGGGGTGATCTGTCTCAGACGGGTGAGGCGGAATACGATGGTGCTCCCAGCAGTAAGCGGGCTAGGACTGACGCTGGCAGCAGCAGCTATAGTCCTGAACCCGAGGCAGCTGCAGTGAGCTTCACAGGCAAGCTTTGCAGGCCAGGTGATTGTGCTGGTCATGTTATGCGACCAGTATATGTCAAAAGGCTGGGTAGTAGGGCACAAGCAAGGAAACGTGCAAACAGAAGGGGTGGTGATGTGGTTGATGAGGTTGAGGTCCATCAATGTATGCACGTACTAGGCCCGCTGAGAGCTCCTTATCAGTAGCCAAGCTATTGCTGATGGGTTGTGCAGAGTGGGCTGAGAGAGGGCGGCCCTGGCAGCTGCTTACGTGCTGCTCACATGGTGAGCTGCTGCTTGCAAACCAGTGTCAGGCCGTGAGTGGGCTGATTGTCAGCTTGTATGTGGCTTATCAGAGCTTTGTATGAACAGTGATGCTTGTAGTAAGTGTAGTGTGCGGAAGCAGTCTCGCCAGTGTGGCAGCTGCCCAAGGAAACAGCTTTCAACAGCTTGCAAACCTGTTGTGAAATCCCATTGGTGGTTGGAGCTGCAGTGTTATATATGCCATTGGTGTGTATCAGTTCAACTTGGTGCTTAGGTAGTGCTGATCAACCACAGTAGTATTGTTCAAGATGTTTGCCGCTTTACTGTGACTAGGATATTCAGAGAGGGATATGCATTAATGGTATGCATTCACTTCACGATGCATGATACGACTCAGTTGTAGCTGCATTGCAGTTGTTGTAGGATTGTACCTCAAGCACGTAGTAGTTGCAGTTTACCAGTGTTGTACTGCATTTGTCGCCACCACTTCCGTTACCGCTGTTGCTGTTGTCTTACCTCGTTGCCACTTCACTGTATAACTCATGAATTTTGTGGTAGATTCAATTGCATCACTAGCTAGCTGCATCCTCTATGGTTCCATAGGGTCTAGGATTGACATCTCAGCTGCTTGTGTATGGAAGTCGTTGAGTCAAATGCAGGAGACGGCCAGCACGCGGCCAGCAAAACAGCAGGACTGTTGCTGCAAAAGCAGGCTGCTCGCCTTTGTGGTCTCTTGTGTTCTAAGTGTGCGTGTCAAAGATGCAGCTGTCTGCATGCGTCCAACGGTTTGAATACAGTAGTAGTGTGCCATGCATTGCAGTGTCAGCACTCTCTGATCATCATTATGCAGCAACATCATCACCATTGACTACTGACAACGCCATTGATCTGGCACATTATTTTCTGGCCCCGGTGTACAGTTCACCAGTTAGTCAAGGTGGCTGAGCCGATGCAACCAAGACTGGCAGTGGAGTCGGGACTCCCTTCGGAAATTGGTGCAGAATGGGCTTTTGCGCTGCCGCTCATCATGTCATCATGCTGGCACTGGCACTGACATTGCAGTAAAAGTGTAAAAGTGACTGAGCCAATGCAACAAGACGTAAACGTGTCTTACCTTATGCTGGTGCTCTGTACAGGCGTTGCTATAGGCAGCAACGGATTCAGTTTGTAAATCTCAACGTGCACAACATGCCTGGCCCTGTAGCCAGACACAGGGATGTACCGCAGTCCACCTATTACAAGCGCTGCGCAGTTGGCGGTGGTGTGCTGGTCGCGAGTTTGGAAGATTCACTGCTGATCTGTGACACTGAAAATGTCCGATGCTTGCCAGCCACTTTAATATACTACGCCTCACGCCGAACGGGAGTCATTGGTCGCGGGCGCGGCATGACGATGAACGCTGGTCGGCGCCAGCCTGGCATGTCTGTCCAAGGCACTGTGCGTCTATGGCACCACCGCACATTCAAATGGGACCTTGATCGGTACCGTATGCGCCAAGTCGCATCATATGGGAAACGACCTCACACCTGCCTGGTCAAGCTTGGACGGCCGATGGCAGTAGCGGCCGCCGGCGTCAGCTCGCAAGATACTTTGGACGTAAGCCGTCGCCGCCGGGTGCCCCGATCTCCTTTTGGACCCATACTACAGCATACAACAGAGTATACTATAGACAACTATGCCTCATACCACGTACGGGCCGCGTCTGCGGCTATATATGGAGCGAGCGTCGCTGGTCATCCCAATGCAGCTGTAGTTTGCCAAGCCGTTAGCTCCAATACCCTAGCACCTTACCTCTCTAGCCACAGCGCTCGCTGTGTCCGGTAATATGGCATCCTCAGCTGCAACTCTTCCAAAGAGGCTCTGGGCCCTTTGCGTCATCTCTTTCAAGGCTTGCTTCTGCTCCCCCTTCTCGCTGCTGCCCGGCCGGCGCCACTCCACCCATCATCGAGCGCACGCGCTCTGCTTCAGACGGACCCGATCACCCATAACCCTGGGACTGCTGTCAGCGCCTTAGGATACTCATTCACGGATGTTGGCGAGCAGCAGAACGCCCGCAGGCTGCTGGGCCCAGCCAAGAAGAAAGAAATCAAGTCCGTCATGAAGGCAATGAAGGTGAGCAGATCTTGATCGAAAGATGGTCGGCAGCTTTGTCGATCTGCACATCAAAGTCCCTGCAATTGGCCGCACTATGCCCCTGCACACACTGTTTGATTGACGCTGCTGATTTTGGCGGAGCCTCCTGTAGTATACTGGCTGGCCTTATTACGCAACAGCAGGAGCTCATCATCACAGCATTACAACATTGAATGCATTATTCCAGTTCTGCTCAGTATGTCTAGCTTGTATCTGTCAGCAACAGCGCGGTGTCGCATGTTTAGCAACATGCAGCATGATGACAGCTCTCCTATCAAAGGGCAGTGTGCACCTCACTGCAGCTGCCTATGCTTGACTGGTCAGGCTCTTACAGAACCACATCACCTTGTCTATATATCTTACACTGAGGAGTTGCTGCTGTTGCTGCTTGCCCCTCCGCACCTTATCAATGCAGGGAACTGACTGGAAGAAGATGGCCTTCAAGAAGGTCAAGCCCGGGCTGTAAGATAACGATAGATCAGCACCCTAGAGGATCCTAGAGAAGAATCTTTGCTCACTAAGTTGAGCCCTGCTGGTTCTTACTGAACTTGGCAAGTGCCTGGAATTGTCATAAATATGATGTTTCTTGATTCAGATTCATGATGAGCTCAGCTTGCTCCTTTGCAGTACCAATGATCTTAGATTTGCCAAATGCTGGGCTGACAGTGTCGCGATTAATCATTGGCGATTGTGGTCACGAATAACTTATCAGTGATGTCCTAGAGATCAGCCTGGCACTGTCCTGCAACTCATTCAAGACGCCACTGGTGACAAAAATGTTTTGATGAGTGTCGGAAGGGGAGATGTATGCACTTGTTGTGGACAATACGCCTTTTTTCATGCTAGTCAATTGTGTGTACATTGCCATGAATACCATAATGATGTGCAGCTGAGATGTCATGATTGATTTGTAAGAAAGTTGGCGCTTGTGGGAAAGTAGACGTGGAGTGTTTACAGAAGCTTCGTGTCATCCCATAATGAAATGTGTCCGGGATTGTGCCATGGTTGCAAATGTCAGTCCCCATCGGCTGCTACTGCAGCTGCTAGAGCGAATAAACTCAGTGGTCAGGGCTTGTATGTTGCTCCAATGAATCCTTTCCGTAATGTTGGAGTTTGCAAATTGATCTGCCACAAATTGGTCGCATACTGGTCTGCCACAGTGCGAATGCAACTTTACAGCGCCAGTCACAAAGCTGTTGGCTGCTTTTTTACACTAGTATGGCAATAGTCTGGGATGTTGTTCCAAAGGATTTTGCTGCATGGTTGCAGCTGGTTGCTTTCATGCTGCGCTAATGGCTCCAGCTACTAATAATATGGAGGCAGCGATTGTAGCCCAATTTCAACAACTGCCCACTTACAGTCAGATTGTGGCCGTTGCCAGTTGCAGCTTGGCTTATCACACTTTGGCTGTCAATGTGTTGTGTTGTGCAGCTACTAGGCAACGGTTGCCGTTACAGTGCATCATGCTGGGGGCTTATGTGTAAATTGCTGTCACAATTCGGAGCGGCTGCGATAGCAGGGCTTGGAGGCTGTGTGGCGTGTCAAGTCCTCACAATCACATGGCTCAGTCGCTGTGATTGTCAAATGGTCTATTGATTGCACGCCACACAGCCCCCAAAGTATAAAATCAACTTTGTGGCTTGGGGGGTGGAACCAAGTCTTGTGGCTCCACCTGTGTTGATATCAACTGTGGACACCGAAGCTCCTTTCTCATTGGGCAACTGATCACCCTTGATAGTGCAAGCGTTGGTTGAACAGATCCAGTTCAAATCATCAAAGCGAGTCCTAAGAGCCGGCTCAGTTTCAGTTGAGAATGTGTAACGCCAAATTTGAGTTGTAAGTGGCACAGCAGTTGACTACAGAAGGTGGCCATGTCCGTGTCAAAACACAGCAGTGGTGTGGGTGTAGTGCATGCTGCGCCTCTGACAGCTGGGGCACACATGTCTGTAAGGCTCTCAATGCTTGCACTGCGTCAGTGGCGCATCATGTCTATGTGCGCTGGCAGTGTTTTCCAATTACAACGCGCTGGTGTCATACAGACTACAACACATGTCGTGTTCAACACTTCAGATGACTTATCACTGCAGAGCGCTTCGTTCGTTGGAGGTGCTTGATGCTTCACTGCTGCTGTAGGGGTGAACGCTGTCTTGTGACTTTGCTACAAGATATTACTGAATGTCAGGGGGGCTTTGCAAACAGCAATAACTGTTGACAGGGAGTTGCAGCTGAGCTGCACTGGCATCAAGTGTTACAATGCACTCACACGATTTACAGTCAGGCCGGCTGCTTGCAAACATGCATGATAGGACAGCTATTGCCAGCGCATATGACTTGTTGCATGGAAAGTGACAGCAGTCTCGCTACTCAGTCACTTTTACATATTGTAGCATGATGGTTACAATAATATCTGCTGCAAGGTCACCTCCAACTTCAACGTTACTGGTGTTTGACAGAGACATATGATAGTGTTGAATTAAATGCGAGCCCTCAAATGCTTGCGGGAGACGGCACAAGCAGTGGTATGGTCTGGGAAGAATTTTTGCTAACCTGGTAGGGTTTACAGCAGGTCATTGCCAATTCCACGTGTGTAGCTTAGCAGTGTCGACAGCATATGTCGATCAATGTCAGATGCTCGAATATAAGAGCATGAGGTTTCCGGCGCTTGCCTCAGTGTATTTGGCAAGTTGAAGTGGATAGCAGCAGGCATAGTCACTGTACAGTTGCTGCCACACATCCGTACACGAGCATCAGCATGGACTTGGTCTGCATGACGCTTATTATTGATGACATAGTGCTACCAGATGGCCAAACATGTATGGCGCAGTTGGGCGGAGGAGGATCGCAGTCGTTGTTCGGCTTCCAGCTCGTCAGCAGATGTTTGCAGCGCTCTACTAGCGTCGGTCTCGCGGCTGGAGTTGGTGACGACCTTCCACAGCATTGCAAGGTACCACTACAAGGTAGCAAGGGGCTGGAGCGTCGGGGGCTACTGCTGTGCACAGCAGCAAACCACCACGGAACCGACTTGAGTATGCTTGCTCCAGCAAAAGTCAGCAACAAGCCGCTTTTCAGCTGCCGTATACACAGCCCCGCTACTCTCCATCTGTGAACTGAGCAGTGCGAGACTGGTTGGAACGTGCAGGCGTGGCTACAGCAGCTGGGCTGTGACACCAGTGGACTATTGCTGGGGGAGCAACCAACGCCTAGGGCCTGGCAAGTCTTTGAGTGGGATGGCAGACGAACGCAGGTACAACCTTAGAACGTACGCCAATCCGACGGGCTCCTGCGCACCAAAGTGTTTGACTCACAGAGCTGATCACAAGTGTCTACAGCACACTCATCCGCATACTCCGCAAGAGCAGTGCTATCTACTGCAACAATGAGGTTGCTAGTCATCTAGTGAAACACAGAGGTGAATGTTGCAGGAGACAGCAAGCTGGTGTGCTGATAAACAGCAAGGCGCTCCCAGGCTGCCAACCATTCAAGCTGTTCAGCATCGTTGAACGATCCTCTGACACCAGTTCTGCGATGCCCGCTTCTTGATTGCAGCGGGACCGATGACACTGGTGCTGTGGTGGTGCTTGGGTAGCTGATGTGTATGGTGGTCTGCTGTCTTGTGCTCGCACACCTGCAGGTCTGGAGAGTCCCAGAATGTCCTGAGTTGTACCAGCAGCTACTGCCTACGTTTGACCAGTTACCAGAGCCCTTTCAGCACAGTACAAACTACCACTTTGGCATCCATGCAGCTCATCCACCCATGAAGCTCATACAAGCAGTCAGGCAGGCAGCTCAGCAGGCAGGAGGTGCGGCTGTTGTATCTGGTCACAGTGTGTTACAAGTGCAAGTTGTCAGTCTGACATGTCAGTTCACCAAAGATGACAAGGGCTGAATCAGCTGCTTGTCACGATAGCTAGCTCAATGCTGAGTCACAATGATAATTACTCTACAGGCCCGAATAGTCTGTCCAGCTGCAAGCGCTGGGGCTGCACAAGCGGCAGTGTATGTCATGCTGTTATCTGACATGACAGCGTCCTGCAGCAAGTTTGCTGGTTCTTGTATACATGGGCATATGTTGGCGTAGACAGACCAGTTGCTGCATCTCCTTGCTGGGCTGCTTATCTACAGTCAAGGACTCCTTAGAGACCTACACACTGCAAGCCCCCACCAGGCAGCAAAACACAAAGATTTACTGCAACTGTTGTGCGTAATCCAGCCCCTGTCCTTCCAAACCTGGTCGAGACCAACCGCCTAAGCAGCAGTCCTGTCCACAACAGTCTCAACTCCCGGCTCACAGCCAGTCATGGCATCTGCCTGCTGTGCTGCTTGCTTGTAGGCAGAGTCTCGCTAGAGACCTACACACACTGCGATTCCCCACCAAGCAAGCAAGACCTGCAAGGCCTTTTGCAACTATGTGACATATTCTCCCCGAACGAGCTGGAAGCAGCATCCATCGTGGGGCCAGGTAGTCCCCAGCAGCTGGTGCAGCGGCTGACTGATGCTGGAGCTACCACAGTTGCTCTGCGATGTGGCGCCCACGGTGCATGGCTTGGCCATAAGCCTTCAGACACTTTGATTCATGTGAGTCGGGAGTCCAAGAAACAGTGGTATGGTGTGACTACTTAGAGGCTTGTCAGCAGTCACACCATGGAGGGCTTCCTGCTTGAAGGTGTCAAAATGCAGACTTCATACATTCTGATATTGCCAGCAAATACGCAGCCACGGCAAGCAAACAATCCAGTGAAGAAGCGCCTGCAATCTCAAGCGGCCAACAACGGCTGCGATGTGCTAGTGCAGCAGGAAGCCTTAGTGGCCTATTGCAGGATTCCTCTGAGAGAGAAGACAACCATTTATACACCATCTGTGCTGTTGCTCTGTATTTGCAGCAGCCAGCAGAATTCGTTGCAATCGTGTCAGCTCTGGACGGTGTTACACCTGCTCTCAGGTCTTCTTGTGCATGTGCAACACACACTCAACCACCTTTCTTTATTGTTGCTGCAGGTTCCTGCTGTGCCTGGAACCAAGGTTGTTGATGTGACTGGCTGTGGCAATGCCTTTTGCGGTGGCTTCCTAGCTGCACAGCATGCGGGTTTAGACTTGGTACAAAGCGGCATGTGGGGTTGTGTAGCAGGCAGCATCATGGCAGAGTACCAAGGAGTACCGCCAGCCAATTTGCACGAGTTAATGCAGACGGCAACCGCGCGGTATCAGCTTATAGAGCAGATTGGAGTTCACACCTGCCATCTCAGGCCTTGGGAAGAGCAGCAGAAGGTCTCTGCTGTAATAGATGTTGTTTCCTGCAGTGGAAACGGTGCTGGCAGTACAAGCAGTACAGCTTTGCAAAGCATAAGGAGTCAAGGCCGAAAGGTGTCAATGCAACCACCAGGCATGCACATGATGGTCCGAGGTGCCATATTAGGTGTTGGGAAAAGGATCGGATGCAGGCTGCAGACGGGTGGCGTGCTGAGAGGCAGATACTTGTGTTCTGGCAGGGGCAGCAGCTGTGTAGGCCCCAAACACGGCTTCGCTCTTTGCTGAGCGCTGTCACGCTCCGGCAGATAATGCATTAGTAAGGAAGAATTGTGACGTCTTTTTCCATATCAACCAAATTCCGCGACACGCACCGACGGTAAAGAGGTGTTGTCATGACAGCAGTAGGGGTCAGGGCACTGCCTGGACACTGCCTGGACACATGACTGCCTGGCCATGCCTGCTTGAGCGAGTTGGGTGCAGAGACGTTATACGTGTCTGGTGCTTGGTATCATGTGCTACGCTTGTTGCCATTGACGCAGCTAAACTGTTCCCTCTGTGATAACGAGAGGCAGACCGTGTTGTACTGTGGACAGACGCTGATCACGCCCGAGCCTATCTTTATCGCCAGCATCGTGAAAATACATTAAATCGTACCCGCCAAGGGCACCAAGCAGCCATGGGCAAGGCACCAGCTTCAGAAGCGGGCCATGGTCTCAGAACCTATTACAAGGGCAAGATAGAGGAGCTAGAATTGCTGATCAAGGAGAGGTCACATAACCTTAGGCGTCTAGAAGCGCAGCGTAATGAACTGAACACACAAGGTACCATCTGGTTTGCCCCACCCCAACCAACACAGCGCTCCATGTCTGCATGTTCAGAGAGTGTTTGCTTTCGCAGTGAGGTTATTACGGGAGGAGCTACAGTTGCTACAGGAGCCAGGCTCATACGTAGGAGAGGTCATCAAGGTCAGTTGAACACACCACCTGCAGTCCTGTACTGTGTTGGCCAGTTACAGATCGCAGGAGGCATGTCACCAATAGTGCCAGATTGGCAGATTCTGCTGATGGTGTCATTCAGCGAACACTGTTAGCTACCAGTGTTCTAAGCGCAGCTGCTCAACATGCAGCAGCAGTTGCAGTTACAGGGTCCCAGCTTTTGGCCATTCAACCATTGTGTATGTTCAGCGTGCAATGACTGTAGAGCTGCATCAGGGTCTGATTAATCACAGCATATCTCATGTCAGGCTGCATAAGCTTGTTGCAGCAGTGCAGCTGCTGCAGCACACGCTCATGTGCTAGTGGCTGATTGCATCCTCCGCCCCTGATGTGCAGGTCATGGGCAAGAACAAGGTCCTTGTCAAAGTACATCCAGAAGGCAAATATGTCGTAGACATCGAGAAGGACATCGACATAGCAACACTAACGCCAGGTCAGCAGCCGCAGCAGCAATGCACCAAATGGCATTGGTCAGACTGCAGCAACTTCTGCAATGTTCTTGCAGTGGGTCAATCATGACAAGGCAGTGTGCAGGGTGCTCGCTTTGCAACGTGATACACAGCGCTTCGCCTGTATAATTACCATGAGGTCTGGTGGAAAGATGATGTGGGTTGCCGCTGCTTGGGAGCTCCTGATCTGGCAGCTGCTCGGCAGCAATCGTATCGCTCACGAGCTTGCTGGACAAGTGCAGCCAAGCCTGTACCCCAGCATGCAGCGCTTACGCTGCAGCTGCTTGCTGACAGCATGGGTCGCACTGTGGGCAGCGATCTTCCCAGAAAGACGAATAATACACACGCCTGCTGCGCTGCTGTTGCTGTGTTGCAGGTGCTCGTGTAGCGCTCCGTAATGACAGCTATGCTCTGCACATAGTGCTACCCAGCAAGATCGATCCACTAGTCAGCTTGATGAAGGTGGAGAAAGTGCCAGACTCAACATACGACATGATTGGTGGATGTGATCAGCAGATAAAGGAAATCAAGGAGGTAGGCAGCAATCAGGGTGCAGCACTGCATGGGATGGCAGAGGCTCGATGGATGTTACATGCAGCCAACAGCCATTTTGTTGCTATCAGCTCAGTTGCGGTGCTGGTTTCAGCAGCAACAGCAGTAGTTCATGCAGCAGTGGCGGGACTCTGTCAGCTTGTGCCAAAGACCTGATAGCCTGTCACAGCGGTGGCGGCTGTTACCAGCCAGGATAGTGGTCCAGCGATGGTATGCAGCACTGATACAGAATACAGGATCTGCAGTTGCTTGGCACTGACAGCTGCACATGCAGCAGCAGGGAACATGTGGGCACTGTTGATGCTTAGCAGTAATAGATCGTGAGAAGCTGCACTGCAGCAGCTAGACTGCAATCTATGTGTTGATATGTGTTGACAGATCAAGGTGTTGCTGTTTTAACGGGCTTGAACCCAGCAACAACTCGTATAATGAATGATGGCAGCAGAACCCCTGTAGTAGGACAACTTTGCAACTTGGAAGCTGTGATTCGCAGCAAGCAACATCAATCTTTGCTGTTCGGCTATTCTTTTACTACCCAGGTGATTGAGTTGCCGCTGAAGCATCCTGAGCTGTTTGAGAGCTTGGGTATTGCACAACCAAAGGTGCGCCTAGCAGGCAGATGTTGACAGGCATGTCAAACACATCAGCAGCAGCAACTCAATCGGCAAGCAGACCTGTGGTGCAGCAGCATGTGATGCACTGATTGGCAGTGGATTGGTTGCCTTGCAGCAGCTTGTTTTGTCTTATGCTGCTCAGTCTGTCAGTGTGTCAGCAGCTTGAATTACTGGCAGGCTGGGTCAGCTCACGAGCTGTTCAATGAGCGTGGGTGTGCTCACAGGGTGCAACACGGCTGTGCCTGCAGATTAGCACCACTGTATCATGGCTGTGAGTATGTGTTCCTGGTTTATCACGGGGATAATGGCTGTGCGGATGTGTGCAGGGTGTGTTGCTGTATGGGCCGCCGGGTACTGGCAAGACACTGCTGGCTCGTGCTGTAGCCCATCACACAGACTGTACGTTCATTCGTGTGAGCGGCAGTGAGCTGGTGCAGAAGTACATAGGTGAAGGCTCGCGAATGGTGCGAGAGCTGTTCGTTATGGCCAGGTGAGCAGGGCAGCCCAGAGATATGCAGCAACTCTGTTCTTAGTTTGTGAAAGCATGGTGGTGGTGTGTGGGAGGTGATCTGGTTGGGCTGAACGCACTATGTGTCATTCAAAGGCAAGAGCCCAAATTCAAAGGCAAGAGCCCAAATTCAAAGGCAAATGCCCCAATGGATTATGTCAGGTGAGATTGTCGTGGCTGTGTCTACAGTAGCAAACGAATTTGTGACAGTTGGTACTGAAGTGTAAGTAAATTGTTACAAACGTATGTTACAAATATGCTCCTGCATGCAGGGAACATGCCCCGTCTATCATCTTTATGGATGAAGTGGACTCGATCGGCAGCGCTCGCACAGAGAACAGCGGCGGAGGTGGTGACAGTGAAGTGCAGCGGACGATGTTGGAGCTGTTGAACCAGCTAGATGGCTTTGAGGCTAGTAACAAAATCAAGGTGCGGACATTGTGGGTCTCTCTCTCTCTCTCTCTCTCTCTCTCTCTCTCTGACTTGCGAGCTACATCTCCAGCTGTGTGAGAACAGTACTGAATTGGTGTACTTCTTCACAGCAGCAAGCAGGGTGGCATATGGGCATCGGTCTCTGCTGTTATCCCTGTGAATCTTGGCAACATGCCGCTGATGGTGCTGCTGCTGCTGCTGTTAGTATAGTCGTAGTCAGCAAGACTGTGCTGATGTAGCTGTTGCTGCTGCTGTTAATGCCCTGCGCACAGGTCCTGATGGCCACCAACCGTATTGACATCCTAGATAGTGCCCTACTACGTCCCGGACGCA
>NSMO01004443.1:0-15926 GCA_002588565.1 Coelastrella sp. UTEX B 3026 | reverse complement strand
AGAATTGTCTGTTTGCTAGTAGATGGGCCATTCTGAGGTCTCGTCTTGCTGACTTGCAGACTGCCAGTCTGAGAGTAGTCAGTCCTTCCCTGACAGATTGTCTTTGCAGTAGATGCATCTTTGGCAATAGCTTGTTCCAGCACCAGGTGCAGTTTTTGATGGCATCAAGCTATTGTAGCCAGTGTAGTAGTACTACAGTGTACAGCTGCAGGCTGTGGTCGTAGAAGAAACCCTTTGGCTGTCAGTAGCTGTGGCGGGTGTGCTTGCGATTGGTACACTGGTTGAACCTGTTTGGCATTTGGGGAGTATCAAATTTATCCTTGAAGGAGTGGATAAGAGACACTATTCATGCACAGCCTTGTTGGTGCAGAAGCCGAACTGCACAACAGATTGCAGCACGACTGACAGCGGTGACATTTTGTTGCTTGCCATGTATCTCCCCAACAATCGGCATATGCATGCAAAGTATGCGGCATATGCAGTGCTGCTGGTGCTGCCAGAGGACGATGTGGATATGCAGCCGCTGCCTGAGTCCAGATGAACCATGCGATCGGGGGTTGGACATGTACGAAGCACAAGGTTGGACAGATGGGCCTGTCACGTCCAGCATCCCAGTCGCAATTTGCGAGTCGCAAGCTTTGGGGCCCGATAATAGGTTTGGCCATGCTTGTCAGCCACCGCGCACATGAATTTACTTTATAGTAACGTGTGTGGCCTCAATGCCAGAACAGGAGGATCATAACGAGGGTGCGTGTACGTTATTGTGGGATTCGGCGCGTGTTGGGGTGACAACTCTTTCGTTCACCGGTCACTGAAGCGAAAATGTTGCTTAGTTGTGCAATCAAGCATTGTTTGAGGAGTTGAGTCCCAGAACGTCACCCTCACAGCTGATCCGCTGCGAATCCTGCGTAACACAAGGATTTAGATTGTTTTCAGAGACACCGCCGGGATACTGTCAAGCTAATTAGAGGCTTGTTATGGGTTTTCGCATCCAACTTTTGCATCAGCCGGATTGGGGGGCGAGATACATAGTCTTGATGCCGAGATATGTCAGACCTTCTCAGCCATGATAGATATGCAGCTGAAAACGTCAGATTTACTTTCTCTGAGTCAGCAGCTTATACCTAAGCGCCTAGCATTAGCGTTTGGCATCGCAAGTGGCGACGAGCAGCTGAACGAAGCACAGCCAGGATGTGCTAGAGAGGGCAGTGCGCTAAAGGCCAAAAGACATTTCGAAGCTGCAGCTGAAACCGCCTCAAAGCGCCACAAGCCTGCGGATGGCGCAGCTGACGGTCAAGAGGCAGTGCCAGCAGCAAAAGCTGGCTGCCTGCCTGCTTCTTCTCAGCAGACCACATCTGCACAGCAGCCTGCAGTATCGCAGCCTTCTCCGTCTGCGAATATACAGCAAGTAACACACAGTAAACAGCAGCAGGATGTGGTGGCCATGGCACAAGCCGCAGCATCAATGCAGGCTGCAGCACTGGCACAGCAGGCAGCTGCATCAATGCAGACGACCTCCGCCATGGCACACGCCCAGGCAGCTGCAGCCGCCGCCGCATCTATGCAGACGACGTCTGGCGTGAGTGGGGGCTACCCACCACACGCCGCTGCTGCAACATCAGGTCGCCATGCAGTACTAGGTGGTCACTACCATGGTTATCCTGCAGCGGTTGGGCATGCATACCACTATGGGCATCCGATGGTGTCTTATATGCAAGCTACGCCTCAAGCTATGGCAGCAATGTCAAACATGTCAGGTACGATGCTGTGATTGAACTCCTGCAACAGCACCTCGCCCAGATTGCAGGACAGCACACCAACTCCTGCTCAAAGATGCAGGACAGATGCTTGCAGCTTCTGACATCGCCTGGGATTTGGCCTCAATGTGCACGCAGGAATGACATATCGCACATCAACTTCTAATGCTAGCTTTCCCATGTCAACGACTCAAGTGCCAGTAAGTCGTCCATGGACCCCTCAAGGGTTCTCAAACATCAGTTGGTTTGATTCAAATAAGCTGTGGCCTTGTTCCTCTACTGCAGGGTCTATAGGTTGTGCGCCTATGAGCATGTATGGTGCACCGCTTGACCACCAGATGATGCAGCGGCAGGATGATGAGGAAGATACGCAGGTGGGCTCAAGGCCGTGTGCAGATGTTGCGTTTGAGTTTGTTGCTGCAAGGTCGTGGGTGGAGGCGGGCGTCAGGGGAGTTAAGAAAGTTGTGTGCTTTGTTGGGGAGTTGGGCTGACAGTTCAATGTGTACTGATATGGCATCTAGCCACGGCTACACAGCCATGAAGCCACGGTTACACAGCCACAATATTGGTGAACTTGAACTGTTGATACTGGCGGTGCCTGATGTGTGTGGTTTACTGGCGGTGCCTGATGTAGTTGTGTTCTAAGCACCGGTGACAACTAGGTGAGCCTGGTACCAGTGCGGCCTATGAGCAGCAGCTAGTGGTTGCCTGTACCCTGCTTGTTTATTTTGATATGTCTTCACCAGCTCAGCTGCCCTGCAGCCCTGTAGGGCTGCAGGCTGGACAGCTCAAAGCACGCACAGGGCTGTGGCTCTGCGGGGCCCCACTTGCTCATTGTTCTGCTCTGGTATTCCTGCAGGGCACCCGTGCTGTGAAGCGGCCCCGGCTGGTATGGACTCCAGAGCTGCACAAGATATTTGAAGCAGCAGTACAGAAACTGGGTGTGGACAAAGCAGTGCCCAAGACCATCATGCAGGTAGTCGGCACACAACATAAGCTGGTTGTGGTGGATTTCAGATGCCGTTGGTCAGCCTCCGTTGCCTGCAGAGTATGTCAGACAGTGTTCACGTCTGTGGGGCTGAGTTGGGCTGTTGTGGTGAAGTCTGGCACAAGTTTGGCAAGACTTGCCTCTTGTGTACATACGTTGGTGCAGCTACCATGCAGCTACCAGACAAAGAACAAAGCTCAATCATCAAGAAACGTTCGGGGGGTTTGTTGATCTTGTCCTAACATGTGGTCTATTGTCATGGCGATTGGGCGTGTAATTTTTGTAATTTTGCCCCTGCAGATGATGAAAGTGGACGGCCTGACTCGCGAGAATGTGGCCAGTCACCTGCAAAAGTACCGCCTATCCATCAAGAAGACCACAGACACAGATGGCAAGCAAACATCAGCAGCAAACACCTCTGCAGAAGGCACGGGAGAGGCCAGCGCCTCAGAGAAGGGCGGTGCGCAGGATGGAGCCACTGCCAACGGCACTGCGACAACCAGCACAGCAGCTGAAGGTGGGGTCTGTGAGGGCAGCGGGGGTGTGAGCAGGGGAGGGACAGTAGGCACTGTTGGAGATGGTCAAAGCAGCGGCGGGGGCTGTGATGGGCCTGAAACTGCAGCTGACCTGGATGCTAGCAGGGAGACCAGCAGCAGCAAGGATATGGGGTTGCAGAATGGCGCAGCTGGTGCAACAGTTGAGCAGGTTTGCGGCACAGGAGCAGGGGGTGGTATGGCGGAGAAGATCGTCACTATGCAGCAGTTGCCTGGCGATGCGTAGGTTGCTGCTAATGCTGCAGTGGAGGCCGCCGCAGCTGCTGCAGCAGCAGGTTCAGGGAATACGTAATGACAGCTTCTTGTGTTGATTGCATCGGCTGGTGAGGTCAGGTTACTGCCTGAGATATCCGATGTTGATGCGTGGTTGCTTATGCGCAATTTGATTTTGTGATTGCAATGCCAAGATGTCTCCATAGTACTCTGTCTGTTCTTTCACCCGCTGTGTGGCTAGTTTCTGATGTGTACGTCTGTGCTGCTGTATTGTTAGATGTGGTGCATCCTCGTGCATCATCTTGATGCTGCAGCTCTTTCCTGCTTTTTTACTGTCGTGTTGTGCTTGCTCATTGCATTCTGTTCCTCGGCAGGCAAAACTTGTTTTGCATTGACTTAGTGTCACGTTTGGCACTATTGGATCTATGATGAAACTTGGGTTGCAGGTGGTCAAGCGGCAGACCAAAATGTTGTTCCACGGTATGTCTCTGCTGCTGTTGGCGGTCTCTAGTCGTATTTGCTGGCAGGTACATGCCTGCACAACAGCATTGCATGTGTTTGCATATGTTTGGCAGTTTTCCACTCATGTTGTCTAGTTGCTGTGCCAAATTCACAGCAAAGCTTTCGTCTCCAGGGCTTTATAGAGTCCTTCAGTGCTTATGTCAGGTGTTGCTTGTCAATGAAGTAGGTACATTCACAGCCCTGAATTTCATCTAGATGTGGCCAAAAGCCTTGTTACATAATGATTGCTGGGCCTGGTGTGCATTTGACGGAGTGCTATGCCTGATTAGCCTTTGCATTGTGTGTGAATGGGCAGGGACTAGAATTGTTATATCTTTACTGCTGTCACTAGCTGCGTCTTTGTGGCACATGCGGTGGCCATATGGTTGACTTGTGGTCTGATGCGTGGGTTGATGTATCACTAGTGTTTAGGGCCTGGGGCAAGTACTGGGTCTGTAACACAACCACTAAAACTGTCTGGTGGCGCATTGGCAATGCATCAACAGTGCTTAAGTAGCATGTCCCTTTGCTGTTTCAGTTGCCCTGGGTATTGCATCATGGTGGTGCATATGCGATTTATGGGCAGTGTTCCACGCAGCGTACCATGCGCATTTGCGCTGCTGTTATGCTGAATAGCACGTTCTGCATCCCAGTGCAATGAGAGAACACGTGGATCTTTTGCAAGCCAAACTGTTTTGAACCTTGTTGTTTACATGTTGTCAAGGTGTTGCTGATTGCATTTAGGCATGAGATCGTATCCGCTCAGGGGTATGCCTGTGTTGGTCAGGCTCCAATGCACGTATGTCCACATACAATTGTTGCTGGTCATGTGGGTGGACACCTGATACATACCTGGCTGTTTTGGCCCGGCTCTCAGGCACCTCCTGTGCAGAATGTTTGTCGCAAGAACTGGTCCTCTTGGTACTGGCTGAGGGACCGCTGCCCTGGTGTCTAGCATGCCGCATCATTAGTTATAATCAGCACCTGTATACATGTGATAAGAACAAACCATACACTCTTGAGCAGAGTGTGCACTGTTGACAAACCCATGTAGCGGCCTTGCACGTACGTACGTGCAAGGCCGCTACATGGGTTTGTCAACAGTGCACACTCTGCTCAAGAGTGTATGGTTTGTTTTGTATCGCACTAGCCAGTGTCAAGTCACAGAAGCATGTCTACCATCATATGTGCGGTGGGGAAGTGGTTCAACACTGATATGCGGTGGCTGCCGTAGTCAGTGACTGTAGGAGGGACATATGCAGCGATGTTTTCATATTGTCCAAGAGACTGCGGATGGACTGCAGCCAGTACTGCATGGTACCTGCCTGAGCCTATTCTGCTGGGTACTAGGTTGGATGGCCGTAGGGCTATGGCGTAACCAGCATAGTTTTTCATCATAACTGTTATTATTGTATTGGAAGGTTGCCATTGGCATGGGGCTGTTGTCTTATCCTGTCGCATCACGCTGATGGTGTTCTTTGCTGATGGCAAGGGGTACTATCGTACTGTCATAGTAACCGTTGCTGATGGTGGTCTTTGTGACTGGCAGTTGGGGTTCAGCCCACACCGTGATGGTGACCATCTGGACAGGTCTGAGCTCCGGTCAGTGACTACCCATGCTGATGACGGTGTTGTGTAGTCACTCTGGTTGTCGCAGGTGTCTAGATACGGTAATGCAACCAACGATGCTCTTTGAGGAGAGACTCAGAACGGCAGCGATCCTCACTTTTCGAATCAAGTTTGCCGGGTCTCTACAGGCCCAATACCCTGGACTGGTTCACTGTCCGCCTGCCACCAGGTGCTCTCCATCGCCAACACAATGCAGTTGGAACGACAAAGCGAAGGGCATGGAGCCATAGTGCCGCGTCAGAACTGACATGCGTCCAGCTCCCCACCATCCATGGACGACAGCCTTGCTCGAACATGAGCACTACACACGCTGACCGCCCTACGAGTTATAATAAGCATCTGCAACAAGACGTCAACTTGCCGTAAGGCAGTAAGCTGCTTTTAGGCCCAGGGCCAGTTGACAGTACTGCTTTGAGAGCTACAGCTGCGTGCATCCAACACGATGGCATTTGAGGAGTACGTGAAGAAGGCAATAAGCACCGGAGTGCGCTATGACAAGCTGCCAGAGCGCGTGCGTGCTACGCTATCATCGGCAGAGTACAGAAGCAGGTACAAAGTAGGTGCAGCTATTCCCCCCTCCACACAACAGCAGCTCTTCTTCCTGTAACGCAGCCACGAGTGCTGCAGAACACCTGCTTATCGGCCTGGGAGACTTCAGAGCCTCAAATGTACCGTGCCGTTTGCAGGGTAAGGGAGTACTGCATACAGAAGGGCCTACAGTGGGACAGCAGCATGGCACGCGAGGTCTGCACGGAGCAGGACTACTATGACGAACTGGTTCGCACATACAAGTCTTGGGCCAGGGTACGTGACAGTACAGCAGTTTTTCGCCGACCTGTCTTGTGAAGCTGGCTTTTCTGTGGGCGGAGATGCATTGTGCAGGACAGCGGCCATCAGCTCAAGTAGTTCAACAGGCTTGTGTATATGCTTTCACGGACATGACAATCGCTTAGGCCAGCTATTCCAACCTACTCGGCAGCACTGTAGTCACACGGCTGAATGCAAGAGCATCTTGCAGTTCAGTTGCAAGTGATCGTCTTCTGCAGGAACATTGGTCCTGTCAGCAGGCCGTATGATGTGCTTATTCTGCTGCTCCAGATATCACTGACCACGTGCTGGTACTGGGGCAGATCAACGAGTCAGTCTTAGGCTGGTGTCTCAAGCCACCTGCTGCGCTGGCTTGTGACACCATGTGTTGCTGTAGCGGCTGAATGTACATCTGGTCTGGTTCACGAACATGAGAGTAACTGTAAGATAATATGGCCTGGCGCAGTCTAATTGTGACTTTGTTGCTTCTTGCAGCTGTACCCCTACCACCTAGCCAGCTATGTAGCCCGTGTGATGCGCATCACCCCTTTCAAGTACTACAATGACGTGCTCTTCATGACACTTAAAGATGAGAAGTCATACGACAGAATACCAACCTTCACAGTAAGTGTGCAATAGCCTGACAGGATGCTAAAACTTCCCGTTATATCCAAGTACCCATTGGGTGGTAGGCCACCAGCCAGCTGAGGCTTCGGTCAGTCTATCTGGTTTCCTACTGTGGCAGGAAGATTGATAGGCACGCCTATATAGAGGTTATCAATTAGGCCTAACTTTGCATATCTCCTCTGGGGCCTGGGGCTCCCTGTGAGGTGGCAGTGCAGTGCTGCAGCAGTACACAGCTCTGCCTGGTGCAATCCAGTTCACACTCAATGCGCACGCTTTCTGCCAAGTGCCACCAGCCACTGCTGCAGCCAGATGGAAAGTCTTGACCGTCCTGTGATCTTGCTGTGTCGGCCAGGCTGCAGATGCACTGCGCGTAACCGGTGTTGGCCGCAACGAGTACATTGCGATTATGAACGCATGTAAGGCGAAGAAGCTCATGTGGCGTGTGAATAAGGGCATTGCGAAGGACTTATTGCCGGCTGCACCCCTTGATATCAAGATGGAAGGCTGGTGGGTGGTCAACGTGGTCAACGTGGGTGAGTTATGTCTGCTGTTGAGCTCAAGTCACCTGCCTCTTGTGCTGCACCAGTGTTCAAGATGGTGACGGCTTCAGGCAGAAAAGAGTAAGAAAATGTGCATGTTGGTGTAGTTTGCACATTGTGTTGTCCCCTAGCATCAATTAAACGGCAATCACGCTCATGTGGCGTGTGAATAAGGGCATTGCGAGGGACTTGTTGCCAGCTGCACCGCTTGACATCAAGATGGAAGGCTGGTGGGTGGTGATCGTGGTCAACGTGGGTGAGTTGATTCGCTTTTGAGCTCAAGTGATTTGTGGTTGGTGGTGCATCAGTGTTCACAATGATCACCTGTGGCTGAATGCAGAGGAAACAGTGGGATATTTGTGCATGCTGGTGTAGGTTGCACGTTTCTGTTGTCCGCTTGCTAGCAGCAATTCCCATGCAAACACGCTCGTGTGGCATGTTGATTAGGGTGTTGCGAAGGACGTGTTGCCAGCGCCAGTTCTTCATCAAGCTTGAGGGGTGGTGGGTTGTAAACAATCACAATGAGTGTGGATGATTCTGGATTGTACATGCTGGCCCGTGTACAAATGATTATATCACAGTTAATAACAGTAAAGTACTGTCGAGGTGAACTTGAGTACGGTGATTGGATACTTCTTGTGCCGCACATCAGGCACTGATATGTAGGCAGTGAAGCCGCATTTAAGATCGTTTAGTTCGCTGTTTAGCTCAGGCTCTCCAAAGCGTGCATATTCTGGGCACATCTTGGCAACTAGTCCTAGTTCCATCTGTGATGTTTGACACTGACTACCTTTTACAATGACATTGTCTGTACATACTTTGCACTCGCTGATGATTGTAGGAGACGCCGAATTCAGAGAGTTGTCACCAGCAGAAGCCAACCTACTACGCCAGGCCTGCGAACCCCAGCAGCAGCAGCAGCAGCAGCTGAGCCCACATACTGGCAGCAGCAGCAGCAGTGGTGCAGGTCCCAGTGTCTCCAACTTCGATGTGGGTTTGCTGCAGCAGCTGTACAAGCGGGGTGTGATCTACTTGGATGTGCCAGTATCCCCAAATGACAGGCTCAGTGTGCCACCATTGGAGGTGAATGATGAGTTATTGTATCGCTGTAGTCATCTTTACTTTTTGGCTGTTTCAAGTCTGTAATGCTGTAAAATTCTGTACATCTCGCAGTTATATGGCTGCAACTTGACATCATGATGTCCCAGAGCATTGCTCTCCAGTCTTGTGCAGACTCCCTGATTGACCAGTCAAAGACAATGTTATGAAGGTTCGCATAGAGGGTGATACGGTTCAACTGTTTGTGCTAGTGTCAACGGCAGACTCAGTGTTCCTTCGCTGAACTGACTATCACAAGTTGGCTGATGGGCTGTTCGATGTTATGCAACTAGCTTATGAAAATACCAATTACTAGATTTACAATTATGTGTTACTTGATATTGTGGTATTCACATGATTCTATTCACATGATCTGGCCAGCTGATACGGTTTATGAAGGTTCCTGAGATGTCGGTGTTGGTCCATCATCATTGTTTGAAGGGCTCTGTCTGCAACAAAAGCCCACAAAACTGTGTTGAACCCGTTGGACCCTTTGAGCTCCTGACTCAGAACCCCATTCTTAGCCACCGGCTGCAGACTAGACCAACATCACATGCCTGTCCATGCTGCACAGGCTGAAAAGACAGCTATCCCACAAACGTCTATGATTTTTGATTAACCTGCTGTCAAACGCAGGGCTTTGTTTCCAACAAGACCTCAGAGGTTGGTGATGAGTCTGTGGACCCCTTTGAGCCCCTGCTGTACAACCTCTTTCTGGCCAACAGCAGCAGACTGGACCAAGCACGGCTGGCACAGCTACGTATTTATGTACATACACTTCCGACAGATACGCACATGCAATCGCTATCTTTCTCCATGCATGGCGTGCTGTCTGTCACTCACTTGCAGGGCTTTGTTTCCAACAAGACCTCAGAGGTTGGTGATGAGTCTGTGGATCCCTTCGAGCCCCTGCTGTACAACCTCTTCCTAGCCAACAGCAGCAGGCTGGACCAAGCACGGCTGGCTGACATCCTAGGTGTAGAGCTGCAGCAGCTGCTGCTGGCCACCAGCATTGCTATCAGGCTGGGCTTTGCTACCAAACTGCAGTCAGGAAGTACAGGGGCAGTCGACGAGTTTGGTAAGCATACCTGCTATCTTATCTTCTTGGTTTGCATACATGTAAGCACCCACCAGCCATAGCTCTAGCCCCATTTCAGGGGCGGAAGCACCAACACCCAAAGCAATAATTCTATCACTGCCATTATTGTTTGCAGATAGCCTCACCTAGCTTGCTTGTCCTAGTTGCTGATTGCTGTGTTGATTGGTTTAAAGGCATGTTGATGTTGTTTGAACAGGTGGCCAGATCGATGCTTGCAACGGTTGCTGTTGGCAGCAGCTGTTGCTACAGGGCTGGGTTTTGTGTTTCAGCTACAGCCAACAGGCACAGGTGCATTGCGCTCAGTTGCAAATGCAAGTTGCTAGTGCTGCGGTCCGACCCCATATGCGATATCTCCCCTCGTACGCTTCTCTTGCATGACTTGTTGTTGGCATGATCAATTGATTGAGGTTGCCCTGATTGCTGTTGGGCGTCTTAACATGATGCCTGATCTGTCTCAATATGCTCCTAGTGTCCGCCGGCTGCTGCTGCTGCTGCTGCTGTGTATAGGTGTCCCGATCCGAGTATTGTCAATGGGTCCAGCCGGTGGCAGCCAAGTCCTGAGCATACCGGACAGTGACACAGAATCACTGACACCTACTGCAGCAGGACTTACTGCGGCTGCTGGTACTGCAGCTGCTGATAACAGTATGTGGGAGGATACCAGTACTGCTGCTGGTGCTGCTGCTGTTGTTGACAGTGCTGCTGGGGCTGTGGCTGTTGTGGTGGATGCTGAGGCAACGTCATATCTCATGATGGGGGCGCTTTCACCAGGTGCGATACATAAGTATTGTAATAAGTAACTGAGCCAATGCAACAAGATAGATGCGCTGGCAAAGCTGCAGTGCCATGATGGGGGTCGCCACCAAAAGAAGATGCAGTATTGTATTGTGGGTGTTTCCTGCCTCATCCTTCCAGCGAACGTATTGAGTTTGTGTCACAAACATAGGCTAGACCATGCTGACTGTTGTCTTGTATTGTGGTAAGTTTGTTTAAACGATGTTACGCCGCTTGGCTGTGCGCCGAGTGCACGTCTTGCACACAACAACCTTCAGTGTGACTTCTGTGCGGAAGTCGTGATAGAGGTGTTTTTGTGTGTGTTCTGACGTCGGTCCCTGTTTGTGACCAACTTCATAATAAACACAGAACCATCTTTGTCGCCTCTAACCAAAGAAGTCACACTGAAGGTCGTCGTGTGTGGAGTGTCTCGCAGCAAAGGCGCTCGTGAAGCAGCTATGACAACGGCGGAGCCTCACTGCCTGAGACAGCGATCAAACCCATCTGGAATCTGCCCCATTTATCTGGACATCGCATAACTGGCAGTCGCATGTATGAGTCACAGTTGCTGCTGCTGCTGGGGCAGTCAAACTACACCTTTGTTTGTTGCTTCACTGACAACAGTGGTTGCAGTGCCCAGGGCAATAGAAATCTTTGCCAGCCGACCACTGAATCGTGTACATGTTGAAGATTTACTATCCTGCACCGACACTTGCAGGTCTCAAGCGTCACAGTGTCACACTATTTGAAGGTGGCCGTGTTGGTGGTGCCGCTGTCATAGATGAATTGATCACGGAGCTGGCAGCGTCAGCAGAAGCTGGACAACAGTTTGAGGGAGACATGGTGCAGGTGTGCAGTTGTGTGGTTGATTCGGATAACACAAGTCTCTTCTTCTAGCCACAAATGTGTTTGTTGTTGTCACAGATTCAGAGCTTAGGCATATTGCTGGCATTGTTTGATCAACAGCCGCAGCAGCAGCAGCAATTTAGAGCCATCTAATGGATGAGTGAATGAATGAGCTCCGCATAACGCTTTCAAGAGAGCGCTAGCGTAAGTTAAGGGAGGGAAATGTGTGGGTCGGGGCGACTTCACGTTCCTTACCGGCCATCTAATGGAGCTACTACACAACGAATTGGTCAACAGCCTCGGCCCCGTCCGCGGTGCAGAAGTGCTCAGCAACTCTTACAAACGGCACACACACTGATTATTTTGTTTCGTGCTGCTGCTGCTGCCCCCGTAGTTGATGCAACACATCCAAAGTCTTGGAATACTGCTAGCAGTCGTCCGATCAGCAGCAGCAGCGCAAGGCCATCAGTTGGAGCTTCTACGCAAGGAGAGTCTCGAAGGCCTTGACCCCGTCCGTGCTGCAAAGGTGTTAAGCCACGCTTACACAGCACTTCTAACAATAGCACCTATGCCTGGGCCACAGCTGCCAATCAATCCGCTGGCCGCGGGTTCGCCTACGCTGTTTGGACCTACTGCTGCTGCAGACAGCCCCTGGCTGCAGTTAGCGCTCTACAGGTATGAGCTATTCCTTGGATATTCCTCGCTGTCATAGTCATTCGTACAGATGGTGTTCATGCTATTTTGCTGCCTTGTCTGTGCGCTGTGCGATGGGGACGCTATCAAATATATCAACGATGTACTACCTGCTGAAGTACGAGTCTGGAAATTACGCAGGGCAGTCAGCCTGATTGTCCAATAGAAACAGCTGCCTATCCATAACAACACATCACCCAAAGGCGGGCACACTGCCATTACTACACATGTAGCTGAAATGACAGCACAGGCGAATCCAATGCTGTGTGTATGTATGTCCTGCAGTGCTGCTCGCTGTGGCCCGGTGTCACTGGTGGTGCCTGCTGGTCAACGTGTGTGGAAGTTACCCGGACAGCTTGAGGGCACTACACACGCTCTGTTGTGGGGCTGGAGCCAAGGGGGACCACTGCTGGTGGAAGGTAAACAGCTGCCATTTATGTTATCATGTTTGCTTGCACTGCACAAGTTTGTTGGTTCTGAAACAAGTGGCGTCTGCTGGTCAACGTGTGTGGAAGGTACCCGGACAGCTTGAAGGCACTACACACGCTCTGTTGTGGGGCTGGAGCCAAGGAGGACCACTGCTGGTGGAAGGTAAACAGCTAAACAGCTAGTTTAGCTGTACAGGTTTGCTCCTATCATGATATATCTGCTTGCATTGTACTGTCTCTGTCTATGTATTGTATATGGTGAGCTCAAAAACAATCAGGGTTTGCTCAGAAAAACCCTGCTGGGCAGAATCCTGCTAGGCAAGAAAAGCAGCACAACAAGCGCATAAGTTGGTGGGTAGTTTTGATCAGAGACAACGGTTGGTGGGTACTTTAGCAGAGAGAGTAGATGCATCAATCCTGCTGCAATGCACTGTCATCCCTTCATGCAGGTGCCAGCCTGCTGTGTTCCCTGAATCAGCTGCTTTGTCGCACGGTAATGCACCAACGACCAGCTGCAAAACAATACAGACTGACGCTAAATGCCGTGATGACACTTGTTCCACTCAAAGCATTCCGTCATGCTGCTGTTGCAGGTACCAGCCTGCTGTGTTCATTGAACGAGCTTCTCTGTCGTACAGCAGTGATGGTTCAGCCCCTGGTACACAGCAACCAGCTACCAAACCTCAGAGCCACTGAGACCCCACCACTCGTATCATTCATTGATGTGCCGCTGCCACTGGGGCCACTGGGGACAACTGGCTCACAGCAGCAGCAGCAGCAGCAGGTAGCTAGAAGCAGTAGTGCAAGCAGCTGGGACCCTTTTGATGATCCAGCAGCAGCACTAGCAGCAGGACCAGATGCAGCAGCAGCAGCAGCACCATCTGGGACAGCGAGTGGCAAGTCTTCAGCAGCAGCAACACCTAGGAGCTCTGCTGCTGCTGCTGGGCTTGGTGCTGCTGCTGCTGCTGCTGCTGCTGCCAGTAGCTCAGGACTGAATCAAGCCCTGAATGCGGGGGCACCCCTTCAGCAGCAGCAGCAATCAAAGGTGGCTAGCGGCAGCAGTAGCAGCAGGAGTGCTGTAGTAGCAGTAGACAGGCAGTCTGGCAAGCTTAGGCAGTTTGTTGTACCGGATGCGGCGATTGCTGCATTAGAACAGCTGCAGCTTACGTCAGCTATTGGATGGTTGAGATTGATCAAGATTCCTAGCAGCAGCAGCAGCAAAGGCGAGTATTACACATCATTGTGCAGCAGCACTTGGGCAAGCACTTGCAAGCCAAGTAGCGAGAGCATGAGATGAAGGTCCAACGGTCAGGCTTCTTTGCATCCCGCCTTTTGCCACTTTCAATCTGTTATGCGTATGGACGACGGCATCATTTGTTTGAGGTTGCTTGCGTCAGGTTCACGCAGGGTGAATAGTTCAAATGATCTGGTGGGTCTGTACCGCTCTAATGCCATACAAGCCCCGCCAAACCAGACAAGTCCCCAAGTTGCAGCTGTCACAGGTGCTAGCTGCGTGATATGATTGTGTCACCACACAACGTTTTTTTGCCTGGGGCGCGGGGCCGATACATAGAGCTGTGGCTGGTGGGTAGCTTATACATATACCACACAATGACTAAATCACATCAAGCTGCTGTCATCACTGCTGCTGTAGGTGCTGCTGCCAGCAGCGGCTGGCTACCCCTCACCCTAAACCTTGGAGTCCCGCTGTTCTGTCCCCTGCTGTGTCAGCAGATTTGTGACAACTTATCTGACAAGCACTGCCTCACAGCCGCCGGCCAAACTTCTTGGAAGTCAGCACAGCGGCACTTGCAGCAGCAGCTATGGCAGCTGGTGACGCAGTATGGTGTAAATGGCAGCAGTAGTCACAAAGATAGCTTACAAGATGCTGGTGGGGACTTAAGCGGACTCCGAACTATAGTTAGTAACAGTGACAGTGCCAGACCTGTCACTGCTGGTCTGGGGCCTGTTTCAGCACGACCTAGTACTGCCGGGGATGATAACTTTGTGAAAGCAGGAAATGGTTTTGAGGTGGGGAGTGGTTTGGAGCTGCCGGCGAGGACTCTGTTGTTTGATGGAATGAATCTGGTCCCTGTGGATGTTGGGGACTGTCTGCAAGGTGTCAGGTCATGGTGACGACTGTGTACAGGTTGTTACAGCATCAGGTGGTGACGTACCTGATCAAAACTTCGAAGAATCAACAGCGCGGAGTATCAACCACCCCGCCTGGAGCTTTAAAAAAATGTAAACTCATGAGTCTATAGTGGGGGTGGGCGTGTTGTCCTGTGTCCTTCTTTCCTTCCAGTCTACTCTTATGTGCCTTCTTCACCTTACAGCCTACCGATATATGAATCTTATCATATATATGTCCGACCTGGGCCAAGATCGATCCACTTTGTTAAATCACCAACAGCCGTCACGGCGGCGGTAACAACCCGGCGACGGCGCTATCTTGCAGTCCGCTGCACAGGCAGCGCAAAGATTCTTGTTTTTAGACTACCTGCTGTCAGTCGTCAGGTGAGCCTGCCGTGTCCGCCGCCGACGTGCTTTTGCCACGTTCGCCAGCATGATTGCTCCGCAGGCGCAGCCGGGTGCCAGCGGCATTCAAGGTCAGGAGGCAACTCCATTTCCCCCGACGTTGTCGCTGACCCAATATCGATATTGGGCGTGACGCGCAGCTGTAATTGTTGACCCAGCTGCAACCCTTCCGTTGGCGATTGAGGCCAGTGACATTGGCAACACGTACACAATCACAAGAGGTTCACGGCCCGCGGCGGCATATGCGTACTTGAGCCGGTGTGCATTGGCCTCGCATGCCAGTGGAGATGTGGTACACGGAACAATTGTTGCAACCACCTTTGTGCGATGAATCAAAGCCCAAATAATCTAATACGTGTTGATATCCCATAACTGCTGCTGTGTGCATTCTGGAGGTTTTTTCCCCGGTTCTTTCATGAGGTCAAGCTGGCAGCCATGGCGCGAGAAGTTTCACGTACGGTCACTCTGGAGGCTTTTCGCCAATGAAGATACATTCGTTACAATTCTGTTGGTGTTTCCTGCACTGCAAGTTCCCCGCTTTTCGACGTTGTGAAACGTTATTTCGACGTTGTATGCACGCCAAAATAACCCAAGTACTGGTTCCCCTATCGCTAATACCTTATGGTAGGGTCCCATGCATACGAGCAAGTCGCATCAAATCTCACTCAAGCACTGCGTGCATGCGTTGCATTGCTTTTGTTCCTCACGAGCAAGGTGTGAAAGTCAACACATGCCTATTTTTTGAGAGAGGGTTGTTACACGTGGATACCTCACCGCCTCAGGCAGTACTCTCCACTAACCGGATAAAACTGAAGTGACACAGCCAACTGGCGTA
>NSMO01004427.1:0-14222 GCA_002588565.1 Coelastrella sp. UTEX B 3026 | reverse complement strand
CAGCCAGTCCTGGCAGGGCCATTGACCAGAAATGATGCTGCCAGCTTCTAATCAATGCACATGCAGGCCCCCTTCATTATACACCAGCTGCAGGCAAAGGAACATCTGCGGTACTGCCTGCCCATAGACTATGTTGTGCACTGTCGCTGACCTCATACATGTGCTCCTGCTTGCGTATATCATCGTTGATAGCATCTATCTCCCGCTGTACCGCGTCTATCTGCTGCTGAGTCTCCTGACGCGGCTGAACTTCAATCACTTGCTTACGCAGCACCTGCAACAGCATGTACATTTGTGTTATGCACCAGCGAGTGCGGTGGACACTCAGTAGAAACGGAACAAACATCCACCCCAGTTTAGGCTACGTTAAGCATGCGATCATAACTGGTATGGATGCTGAAAGTGCCTGCTGAGCTGGTCTCAGATGTACCACAAGGAGTAGGCTAGCAAGCAGAGCCAGCTGATGGAGCATGAACACCAGGGCATGATGTGCTGTTAGTAGCTGCAGAGGTAGCAGCACAGCCCAGCACATGCGTATCTGCTGCCAAGCGAAGTACTTGCCAAGCTACTCTTCAGGAATGAGGAGCGCCCTGCTGCCTTAACACACACACGCGACTTGTATGGGACATCATCATACAAGCTGTCAAGCTGTCACGTAAGCTGTCACCCACCTCGTACTCCTCTTGCTGCTGCCGCCAGACCCGCGCTGCTGCCAGCTCTTGCTTCTTGGACTCTATTAGCTTGTTAGCCTGCAAACCCACAGCTATACATCAGGATCCATTGCTCTTGGCTAAGACCGCATGTTTCCAGCTAAAGTAGTTCCCTAATCCCGCTTGCCAGATTCAAAGCACAGACATCACTTTACATGAGCAGCAGGACTTGGCAGCAGGGGGTTGAAAGCTGGCACGTGTGTTCCCCTGTTGGCTGGGGTGTTACCACGCTGTGGCAGGCTGGCGGCTGCAGAGTGCTGGAGGCGCCCTTGAGGCAACTGCAGTGCAGGAGTAGAGCACTTCGAACACAGCTGCTGCAACTACTGACAGGTAATGACAACCGAACTACCCCAACACCTTGCCTGTTCCAAGCTTGCTTTAAGTTCTTGCTCTTTCCGCTGGTAGCTTTGAAAATCATGCTGCTGTGCTGCTTTTGTGGCTGATAGCTTGCGGCCCTGTCACAGCAGCAAGCAGATGCAGTGGGCAACAATGAATGATGGGTATGTCCTGCCTAGGTTCATGCACAAGCTCTTCGACAGCACATACGTAGGGTCTTCAACAGCACATACAGCTGGTGGCTGGTACTAGGCGACATGGCCCGGATGTCATGGATTGGGCTGGCATCCTGGTCTGTTATTAGCTGAAGTGTATCCACGTATGCATCGCATCCCTTTGTGTGCATTGAATGTGACCACGATCTGCGGCCTCCATGGCAGGATGCAAAACAGTCCAAGCAATAGACTACAACCCTCAGTTCACATTCTCAGCAGAGCACACATGGTCTGCAGGAGAACTCAGGTGTAGTGGTCCGCTGCGCGGATGGCTGCACACACACCAGGAAGACCTATTGCTGGAGCCCAGCGCCAAGGCAAGGCTCCTGTACGCAGGTGTCCTGAGGTTTTTCTCTGAGGCTACTGCATCAGCATAGCCACAGTGCATGGGCCTGAAGCAGGGGTCCGACTGAAGCTGGGCCCAACATCTCTGAGCACAGGTGGCAATGCCAACGGGTCAGTAACATGCTGCTTTGCATGGTGTTGGCGAACTCTTGTAACCACACGTTCATGTAGGAGACGGCCCCCCCCCCCCCACATTTCCCAAAATAAAGACAAGAACACATGTCTGTGGTTTGCTCACCAGCAGCTCCATCTCTGCTAATGCCATGAGAAACTTTTGATAAGACTCCTCAGTCTGCTGTACTGTGCCATTCTGCGCTGCATCTGCTAGTCGAAGCCACCTGCGAGCATGATGGTTGGCAACCAGTGCTAATTGGTTGTATCCACTTGAAACGAAGGCAAAGAAGTAAAAGTCGGCTTTGTCCTGCGCGCTGCTGTGCGCTGCAGATGCTTGGCAGTCAGTTGAACACCTTGTGCTTAGCACAGCCGCTAATGTATCGTCCTCTACAGCCTTTCGTACGGCCACAAAGTTCCTGTGCATGTAGCTACCTTTGTGCTAAGTTCTTTGAGGGTGCTCCACCTCGCGCAGCAGTCTGCAGAGTTACAACTCTGCTTTTCGCTATTTCCAGCTCATCGTCTGCACCTCTGGCTCTCGCTGCCATGATGGCAGCACACCAGCAAGTGACCGCTGCTTTAGCGGGTGTAACGGGCTGATAGCGGAGGACAACGGTGTGCAGATACTACTGCAAGTGTGATGATCAGCAGCTGTTGTAAACGGTCAGCGCATGAGACCCAACACAGAGGATTACACGAACGCCTGAGACGGAGATGTTGCCACCCCTGCCAGAAAACGCGGTTTCAAGCGTTAGCAACAGCTGCTATGCTTGGGCATCGACCTATGGATTGGGGGGATGGTCTGGAAGTCGTACTCATGGGAGCTGCACAAAAGATATCATGACAAATTCACCCACCCGTTGTGACTTATCCTAGGCACCAAGAGCACGCCTCACGGCCGGCTGACGGTACAGGTGGGAGTAACACGAACCCGCTGGTCGTCCAGCCTTGTAAAGGCTTCGTAGCTGCTAGAGACTGTTTTGTACATTACACATGCGTTGCAGGAGGAATCTCGGTGCAGCGAAAACTCTGGAGCACACAGGCACGTTCGGATCTTTATCTAGAGGGTCACGTTACAGGTAAGCTTCAGCCAAAGTGCCTGCAACATATTACAGGAATGCTCTTTCACGCTGGCGTAGGCCGAGGGGACGTCGAACGCACAGTGCTCTCTCCGGTGCTGCTCGCACTTTCGCTGGGGCAGTGACGTTTATACGTGGAATCTTTGAGCATATAGCTGGCGCTATATTGAGACCCGACGCAAAGGTGCTGGGCTGCAGCTGGCCTACAAGCATAGCTCACGAGCTGCCCTAGCTCCATTCACTACTGCAGGATCCCCCCTGAATGCTGCTAAGGTCTGTCCCGCTGCATGTATAGCCTAGGTTTTGTACGAGGCTGCTACTCAAGCGTCTTTATGCTGTCCGAGGTTGCCTGTCTTCCCTGCGCTGACCCATCTGCATGCAGGGTTGCTTACTGAAGAATCTCGGCCAGCAAACATTACAGCACGGCAGCTGCGTATGTTGCCAACTCTAAGAACAACATAACATCATCTTAGCACGTCTCCGTACTCACAGCCAGCAGCAACCATGTCTATAGGGTTGTCAGACCTCACCATGGATGAATACATGCAGCAGCGGCATGAATATGGAAGCTTCTTCCCAGATCCCAACTACGGCCACGCACAACTCGGACCTCTAGCGATGGAGTTCGTCGACACAGCACCCGTACAACGGCTTAGGGGTCTCAAGCAGCTGGGTTGTGCATCATACGCCTTCCCAACAGCAGAGCACTCTCGGTTTGTGCACTCCATAGGGGTGGGCCACTTAGCAGAGCAGTGTGCTTTGCATCTCGGAGCTACTGGAGTACGGCTTAAACCCTTACATGTGGAGTTGCTAGGTGTTGCAGGTGAGTGAAATCTGCGCTGTGTCGGAAATAGGCGGCATGCTGGCGGCAGTAGCAGTAGTATCAGCAGCAGCAGCAATTGGGTCTTACTGTGCATCTCAGCCAGAGGGGTAAGCTGTGCTGGTGGTGCGATTGTTAAACAGCAGCAGCAGCAGCAGCAGGAGCAGGGGCAGTTGCAGTTGCAGCAGGAACAGTTGCAGCATTGACAGCAAGCATGGCTGAAAACGATAGCAGCGATAGAGGAGCAGGAATAGCAGCTATCGAAGGGGAGCAAGGCCGTTGGCAGCAGCAGCGATGTTGTGGATCAGCAGGCATGTATGTTGCTTGTCATTCCCTCCAGGTCTGTGTCATGATCTCGGTCACGGGCCCTTCAGCCACGTGTTTGAGGGAGAGTTCCTACCAGCAGTATCAGGAGGACGACACAACTGGTGAGCAGTAGTGTGGTTTTGAACTGCCATGCTATAACACTTTTGCAATGAGGTTGGTATTTGTAAAATAATGCGAATATTGTCATAGTATTGTGCATCTCTTTTAGGACTTGTGGTTTGAAAATTGCACGCAGTAAACATGAAGCTATCTCAGCGCCGGCATATGCACTGTAATATACAAGTCCAGATGACGATGACCCCTTTTTATATTCATTCGCAGTGTATTCTTAATGGCTTCTGTTTTGTGCATGAAACCGCTTGCACAAGCTATCATAGATAGTAATTATTATTGTTTATCAGCGCTGTTATTGTGGGCTGTTGTTTGATGCAGGAACCATGAAGCGATGTCCGCTCAGCTCATTCAATACATTGTAGACGAGTACAACATCGACATTGACCAGGAATGTGTCAAACGCATTCAAGATATCATCAGCAGTGGGGGCAAACTGCCACAGCAGCTAGTCTATGGCAGCGAAGATGATTGGCAGCTGCAGGTACGTGGTGCTTGCTTGTTATTCAGGTTTGTAGGGGTGATTGTACTTCAGCAGCAGCAGCAGCAGCAGCAGCAGTGGAGGGAAAATGCCACAGCAGTGTTTGTGGGACAGCGATGATGCTTGGCAGCTGCAGGTATGTGGTGCTATCAATTTGTTTTGTGCTGCTTGTCTCTTCAGGCTTGATTGTACCTTAGCAGCAGCAGCAGCAGCAGCGGAGGCAAAGTGCCACAGCAGCTGGTATGGGGCAGCGAGGATGCTTGGCAGTTGCAGGTACGTGGTGCTGTAGATGCTTATTTCTGCACTGCTTATTCTTCAGGCTTGTAGGGGTGCCTGTACAGCAGCAGCAGCAGCAGCAGCAGTAGCAGCAGCAGCAGCAGTAGCAGCAGCAGTGGAGGCAGCAGCAGCAGCGGCGGAGGCAATTTGCCACGCCGGCTGGCATGGGACAGTGAGATGCTTGGCAGCCGCAGGGTATTATCAACCCTGCTAGGATACTAAAAATGACAGTTTGCCAGCTCGACATTTTGCCAGCTAGTGGCGGTTCCATTGGCCACAAGTTGTGCTTGTAGCAGTCTTTTAGTTTGACAAGCATGGTGTTCATGGTGCAAGAGTTGCTTGTGACATGGCGGCCACTGCCGCAGCCGCCACATTGCCCTGCGTGCGGCTAATGCAGGTTCCTGCTATTGCTGCTGCACGTGGCAGACATCATCACATGCGTTTTATTGCAAGTTATTGCTTGTAATCGCGTATAACGAATTTGATGCTGCTTTGCCGTGTTTGCAGATCGTTGCGAATGCCGTCAACGGTATCGATGTGGACAAGATCGACTACCTGCAACGTGATGCCCGCATGACGCGCCCAAACTGCCGCTACGACTTCAGCTACCTCATGACACACTACTGCAGGGTAGGTGCAGGACTAAACCCTAGGTTCTTGCAACCAAGGCTAGATATTGGTTCAGGGTTTAGGGTCCAGGGTTTAGGTTTGCAGTCACATGACAGTGTCATTGTTGGTACTCTCTTGGCCATTGGTATTGCTTGCTGGCAGAATTGTAATGTACTGAACCCATTATTTGTAACGTAATGGGTTGGTCACCCGAGGCTAGGTATTGGGTTAGAGTTTAGGGTTTGCAGTCGCATGACAGTGTGATTGTTAGTTGATCTTTTGGCCATTGCACTGCTTGTTGGCAGCTTGATTACGTAATGGGTTGGTCACTAGAGGTCCCTACCAAAGATCACTACTAGGGGCCACTGTGCATGGTGGTGCTAGTTCCATCCGCAAGCTATGTGCTAGAAGCTTCGGCATCTCATCTGCTGCTGCTGCTGCTGCTGCTGCTGCTGTGTCAGGCCCATGTATATTGCACATGTTTCGATTTCTGTGGCCGCTGCTGCTGCTTTCGTTTTGTACACGGGTGAAAAAGAGTTATCTACAGTAGTGACCTGCCTCAAATGGCTGTTATGTAGTAGGCTCACGCACATATGCACTGCCTCATCTGCTGGTGCTGCTGCTGCTGCTTTGGAAGGCCTGTAATATCTTGCTCCAATGATTTTATGCAAACCTCAGTTCTGTTGCCGCTGTTGCTGCCTTGTTTTGTATACAGGTGAAAAAGAGTTCTATACAGTTATGACCTGCCTCAGATGGCTGTTATGTACTAGGCTCGGGGACATATGCACTGCCGCATCTGCTGGTGCTGCTGGTGCTGCTGGTGCTGCTGCTGCTGCTGCTGCTGCTGCTGCTGTGGAAGGCTTGTATTTTCTTGGTCCAATGATTTCATGCAAACCCGGTGTCGCTCGTGCTGCTTCTGAAATTTATGTACAGGTGATAAATGGCAACATTTGTTTCCCATATACAGTGGATGATCTACCTCAAGTTGCAGCCATCTACCAGGCTCGTGCAGATATGCACCGGCTGGTGTACCAACACAGAACATCAAAGGCAGCGGAGTACATGATTGTAGATGCGCTGAAAGCAGCAGACCCTGTGCTGGGCATTAGTGACAAAATTCATAGGTAAGAAGGGGCACACCTTACTCGCATTGGGGTGAGCCACACAACGACATACTATTGTCTATTAGACACATGGCAAACACGAATGGTACGGATGTTGCGCAGTCAACATTGTTGCTTGATTGTGATCTTCTGAATAAGTTTGTGATCATATGATCATCAGCAGCAACAGCAACAGCAGCAGCAGCAGCAGTGACAGCTTTCATTACTGTTTATATCAGACTTCGTCAGCTACTCATGTTTCAGTCAGCTACTCATGTTTCAGCAAATCTCTAATCCCATGCCGCCGCTGCTGCTGCTTGTCTTGCTGTTGTTTCAGTCCTGAAGAGTTTATCCTGCTGGATGATTCCCTGGTGCGTGAGATTGAGCGCGCTGCTCATCGGGACCCCGCAGAGCCACGGCTGCAAGAAGCAGCTGCAATACTGAAGCGGCTCACACAAAGAGACTTCTACAAGTTTGTAGCTGAAGCTGCAGTCCCTCAACAGGTACGCAACTTCTAAAATGTATCTTGCCTATCTAATTTATATTGGCTATTTAGTCATGCCTATTGAGCTCAAGTTTTGCCCGGGTTATCATAACCTAGGCTAAGTAGGCTAAGTAGGCTAAGTATAAATGTTGACCTGAAGGTGGTCTTCAACAGGGTTAGTACATGCAGTCCAGGTGATCTTATGAACTTTCATCCGGCTGACAGAGCTGTGCCTGTTTTGTCAGCTTGTTTTCCAGGCGTTGTAGAAGGCGTACGAAGCTGTCAATCAACCAGACTGCAAACCTGTTTGCGATGCGGTTTGCAGGTGAATCATGTGTGTGAATAAACCTGGCCATCGCTACATGTTTTCTTGTCCAAAGCGAGAGCCTGGTGGCCGCCACCTGACTGACAGAACATTGCTGTGTTTTGGTCTGCTTGTCTTCTCCAGGGCTCATACAAGTGTTTTCTTTGCAACATCTTTTTGTCCAACGTTCGTTTATCACTGTCTCAGTGTTTATCACTGTCTCAGTGAAAGCCCGGTGGGCTGTTGCTGACATTTGCTGCTACCTGACTGACAGACCTTTGCTGTGTTCTGTCTGCTTGTCTTCTCCAGCCTTGACACAAATATGTTTTTCAATTTACTTTTGTCCATTGTCTGTATATCACTGTCTCAGTGAAAGCCTGGTGGGTGGTTGCTGGTATTTGCTGCTACCGAGTGACAGAGCTTTGCTGTATTATGTCTGCTTGTCCTCTCCAGGCCTTAGAGAAATATGAAGCAGTCACACCGTCATATGTTGTGTCATATCAAGATCATAACTGTGGAGTCATGCTACATCCAGATGACATTCTCGTGCACAATATGAAGATTGACTTTTGCAAGTAAGTGGATATGCTTCTAAGGCATGGCCACTTTTGAGGTGCTGCTTGCATTTCAAGATTTCACTTGCAATCAACATTGCTGTCAATGTTTATTGGGCCCGAACATAATCCCTAGAAGGTCCATTCATGTATTCGTATGTGAGAGGGTGGCTAATGTTTTGTGCATGGGTTGGCTACTGTTCGTGCCCTGTACACCATCTCTCTTGATAGTTACCCGTGTGCTCCTGCCCAGCAGCAGCAGCTCCAGGTGCTATCGGGGCCGTTGAATGCAGTGTCGACCGTGCACTACATGCTCTTCATAATCAAAGATGACGAAGACTTGTTATCGTGGCAAGGAACGTGCTGTGTGTGGACCAAACATCCTCACTCTGGTATATAATGGTATATAAGCCACGGTGGTTAGTATTCATACACCAGCTCATACATGCTAAACCACCTTATCGAGCACTTTGATAGGTTTTGACATCAAATGAGCCCAGGCTGATGCAAATTTCTGCTTTTTGCTGTTGTCTCGTGTCTTCTCCAGGGAACATGACGATCCTTTGAAGCATGTGACTTTATTCAAGAGTGATGGCAGTTTGATATCAGCTGCTGATGCTGCTGGCAGCTTGCACTGGCCCACAGCATTCATATGCAGAAAGGTAGGTCTTACGGCTTGCTGCTTGGATAAGTGCTCCGAATACAATCCCAATTCCAGTCCCTACCCCAGCCAATGCGATCAACGCACTCCCAGCTCCAATCAATTTTGCTGCTTGTATGTACTTATGATTACGTATGTATGTATTCTGATTATGTATGTTCTGATTCTGTTGAAAATCCCTAAGGAATGATGTGTGCCTTGTGCGCCTTGGAGAATGCAGGAACATGGTGTCAGCAATGCAGGTACAAATATATATGCCACACTGACATGTCAGTGTGGCATGTACGATCGTGACTGCAACGCTGAAACCATGCTCCTGCATTTCCAAGGGGAACAAGCGTACCTGTATGCTGGTGGCCGGTAGGATGCTGTTTAATGGCCTTTGGCCAGTCATTGGTTCATGCATTTGAAAATGCTATATACACTGGATGTCCTCAATACGTCATTGATGATCAGTTAGCCAACAGCAACACCCCATGAGGGAGTTGAGCAATGATAGTGTGAAATTGGCTGCAATCATCACTGGAAGTGGCAGCGTGATGCAAAGTGCTGATGTGTGGCTACAGCCCTTGGCATGTTACAATGTTATACAACACTCCCAGAACAGTGTATGCGCTGGGCCTGAATCATCAGCATTGCGCTGAATCATCATCATGCTTGGTATTTGCTATCTTGTGGTGTCCAGGTGCGAGTGTTTCTGCGGAAGCACTGCCTCGACCTGGTTCAGCAGCAGCAGTACATGGCAGCAGTACATACAGCATTCACCCGCGCAATGCAGCAGCGCTTTGGATCATCTGTACAGATCCAGATCAGCACTGGGAGCAAGAGCAGCAGCCAGCGCGCTGCTGCCAAGCAGCAGCAGCAGCAGCAGCAGCAGTGCTTGCCGTTGCTGCTGCAGCAGCAGCTGGATCATGCTGGCAGCGGCAACAGCAGCAGCAGCGTGTTAGGGCAGCACATTGTGATGCAAGATGTTAGGCTACCGCTGCAAACTGAGATCGTGCAGCAATGGACTCTGCAGCACCAGCAGCAGCAGGGGTTGGCAGCAGTACACCAAGATCCAGATCTAGGTGAATACGTACCAGCAACAGATGACGAGGCAGATGATGTCATCCCTGACAATGTAACAGTAGCTGATGACTGTTATGCAGATGAGGATATGACAGGCACACAGTTCAGCACACAGTTTAGCATTCAGCCTGAGGCAGTAGCTCCTGCTGTAGCAATGCAGCAGTAGCATGTGGTGGTTGTGACGCGCGCTGATGCCACAATCATTGGTTCGAATGTAGAAGTTGTGTAGTCTGTTGAAGTTATGTTGTCTGGTGAGTAGGAGTCTGTGCTCTATGTGGGTGTGGAGAATGATGTTGATGCAGCTGGTGGTTTGTCTTGAAAACAGTATTGTAACAGATACTGACAGTTGTCAGTTACAGCGGTGCAGTGGTGGTTACTCCAGCATTACTAAACATTCTTACCCCTAGCAGGCTCAGAGGATATACTGCTTTGTGCAGCATGCAAGGGTATCACAGGCACTCAGTTTAGCACATAAGCGAAGAAAGCGTGCAGTCTTGAGGCAGTAGCTGCTGTTGTGGCAATGTAGCAGCGTCTGCTGCTGTAGTAGCATATGGTGGTTGTGACGCCTCTGCTGCTGCAATCACGGTTTGAAGGGTTGATTGGTGGTGTAATCTGTTGAAGGAGTGTCCCCTTGGTGCATGTGGAGAACTTTGTTGCAGCTAATGACAATATGACAGTTTGAACATTGGATGTTCAAGCAGTTTCAGATGGTTGTTATGCAGATATCTAGATCTAGATGGCAGACATTTGATACAGCACATAGCCTGAGACAGTAGCTGCAGGTGTAGCATTTAAGCAGCGGTCTTTGAAGCAGTAGCATATGGTTGATATGATGCCGTCTGCTGCTGCAATCACTGTTCGAATGTATGACTGGTGTAATCTGTTGATGTTGAATCTGCTCTTATGGGTGCAGAGAATTTGTTGCAGCCAAATCATGACAGTTGAAGACCGGAGCTGCAGATGGTGATGATGCAGTTGAGTTTATGGCAGACATTCAGTTTAGCACACAGCCTGAAGCAGTAGCTGCAGCGGTAGCAGTGCAGCAGTAGCACAATCCAGTAGCAATTGCTGTGGTGCAGTTGTTTGCATGACTGTTACTTGTTATTTGCGGCCTTTATTTGATGCACAGGATCGGGAGAATATGTGTGAGATGTGGTCATGCTGTACTTTGGTTTAGCAGTTGTGCAATGGTGTTGATAGCAGCAGTCGTACACAGTTGTTCAGTTTAGAGCACATGACAGTGACTTTTTCTCCGTTGAGTACACAGGCCAGCATGCAGGAAACTGTCGCTGCAGCGGTAGCAGTGCAGCAGTTGCACAGATCAGGACAGTTGCATAAGTCCTGCAGTTGTTGGTTGGTCTTCAAATTGAGGACTTAGCAGTGAGGAGTTCTTTGGCATGGCTAGGAGACGTCGTATTCGCGGGATGTGGTGTCCAATGTGCAGTCAAAGTTTTGGGCATTTGTTGCTTTTGGCAGCTTCTGATATGTGTGATTAGGGTGGTCCAATCTTGGTGTGTCAGTGTGGCTGAGCCACCAAGTTCGTCCCAAAGGCCTTGCGTCCGGAAAGAGTAATTCTTCTTTTTCTTCTTCTTCTGATATGTGTGATGCTGATGTGGCCCAGGTAACTTTGTGGAAGTCAGATGAGCACGCAACCTAAACCCACCGGTGCAGTTGTGGCAATGCAGCAGCAACATACAGCAGTGAAGCACGAGTTTGACCTATGTACTGGACTTCATAATGATGTTGTCCGCCATGACTGTGAGTTGTCACAAGTAACGGTTACATGCGCGATGTTGTGTTCGTGTGTTTATTGGTCACCTTTGCCTGCAGCAGTAGTTGCACATACAGTAGCCGCAGTTGCAGCGATGCAACTTCAGCATTGAACAGCAGCATACGCATGTCTGTCATTGCGGTGCCTGCGTCGGCTTGATTCTATGAATCCGTCCGATGCCATGCGTTGTCACTGATCATTTCCTCCGTAGCGGCAGTGTCTGCTGTGCAGTATAGCTAGTATAGTGTCTGCTGTGTGCAGTACCCGGTGAGTAGTGGCACTACTCAGCAAAGTAGTACTTTGCACAAAGGTTACCAGAGCAGCTGATGGCATGTACACGTTTGTGCAATTCTTCATCGATGTTGTTATCGCTCGTCTGAACATGGAAGACTTGTTTCCTTCGTGCGTCTCTGAGAATCATTCACCCAAGACCTTCGGCTGGAGGGCCCCTTGGTATCAACATCTCGAGTACTGGTGGGCCCCGCTTGGTATCATCATCTTGAATACTGTTTCGTGGAACTGATGACAAGCTGTGTGCCAATTGTGTCATCAGAGCAAGATCGGGCATCTGCCGGCACAGTCCGGTTGCGGATCCGCCGCTTCCGGGATCCAGCGCCGCGTACTGCACTTGTGCAAGACTTATGCCGGGACGCCTTCCAATGTCAACCCAGTCGCGAAATGCAGTTCATGAACAATCAGCCTGAGTTTCAAGCCTCGGCGGCAGGTCCCAATCAAAGGCCGTGGTGCGCACATCACCAACGGCAGGTCCCAATCAGGCGCCGTGCTGCGCACATCACCAAGCGAATCACCCCTGCGATATGACTGGACGGAATCCATCTACACCGACGGGAGCGTGCTGTCAGGCACAAACCGAGAGACCCCAGGAATTGGGGCCGGCGTCTATGTTCCTGCAAACACTCTATGAAGACGCTAACAGCAGGAAGTAAACGCGACAAGCACACAGTTTTCCCAGCACATCGAACAACGTTGAAGAAGAAATAATCACACAATCTCGGTCCCCAAGGTACCAGCCCTCTCGCCCCTTCGGGGGACGAGAGCGGACGGTAGGGAATGTGCCGACACACACACGATACCCTCCCTTAACTTACGCTAGCGCTTTCTTGACTGCGGAGCTCAGTCATTCAATCATTCACCAAGCGGGTTAACTTGGTAACTACTGGAGGCTCCGAGCCGCGGCGAGGCATACAAGCGAGTCGTTTGAGCCAGCCGGTGCCAGACGGCTGCGGTACATACGTGTGCAGAGCTAGCACATATGCGGTCTATCACGCCTGTCAGCCAACCGCTGATGCTGTTAATCAGTTATCAGGCTTCTGAAAGTGAAGTAAACTCGGCCACACAGTTGCAACGCTGGCAACGTCACATATTCACAACGTCACTGACAATCAATGCAACGCTGGCAACATCACAAAGTCATTGACAATGGGGTTCAAGGAACCCTGTGCAACAGTGAGCAACAGTAAGAGCCATGTGTTGGTGTCCTGCTGATCCCTGACCACATGGCACATGCCGCCAAGTCTGTCGGCATTGGTCTGTACCGTACAGACAGTTGTCTATCCCACCACCACCAGGCTGCCACTTCAGTAGAACTCCCTGGAGGTGCGAGTGAAACAGATTCGTGTTGCTGCTGTGCAGCGACTGCAATTGCTGCAGTATTTGCAACATTGTTGCGCCTTCAGCACTGTTACTGACCTTGTTGCTGCCTTTGCTGCTGCTATTCTCTATGTATGTTAGCGCTGTCATCAAGGACAGTGCCCTGCATTTTTGCAAGAGATGCTGCGGCGGCTGGGAGGCGGTTACTGAGCGCATGTAGGTCTCCTCAGCACTTGCATCTAATCCACTAAGGCAAATCAGCTGCTTGCCAGGTCATGATGAGCCTGCATGAAATGGGCTGTCTTTGCTCTTCCATACAACTATGTGATATGTATCAACCTTCAAGTGTATGTACTGTCGGGCTTCATGACTAATTGCATCTGCAAGCACATGCAGCAGACACGGTGGCAAGCGTGTCATGTTGTGCAGGTCTTGCCAAGGGTTGGGTTCACCTATGCGCAATGTAGCTGCTTACAGGGCGTGCCGCTTGTGCCAGCTGCTGAGCACAGACTGATTGGCACTGTGCTTTGGATATTGCCAGCCCAGGCAGAAACCACTCACTGATTGTATGTCCACAGCTGCTGCCACTATTACTGGTGAGTCCCTCTATGCATGCTGAACTAGCTACTGCAGGACCCAGTCAACGCGTGGCAGGAAGCAGTCACACTCATGCAACCAGAGGCCATCAAACGAGCCTGTGTACGGCATCAATTGCTGGCGCTGGTGCGGTTGCACGCCCCCGGATTGCAAGGATGCTGCCTGCCGGCGGTGATCAGCTGGCCCGCCTGGCTGCATGCTCCCATATGAGGGGTCAACCCCCGGGGGAGGCTGGCGCAGCTGCAGGATGGCAACTCGTGGGTACGCTGTTGCTGCTGACTGTCTGCCCAATTGACAAGTGCTGATGGTGGTGCCGTTCCAATGCAACACGCACAGTGATACTGCTTGTGCTGCCTGGATGGCTCTGCTGCAGGTACAGTCAATTCACCTCCCAGCGGTGCTCGTGCATGATAGCATTGGACACGGCCCCTTCCTGAATGACTGACTGCACACCCGTTGACCGCATACACAAGTAAGCCACTGCGGCTACTGGGCCTTACGTGTCTAGCTTCACAGAGACCGTACTATGAGTACTGGCAGACTGCAAGAGGCCATGAAAGCAGGCAATGCCGGATGCGCACAGATACTCACTTGCAAAGCTTTTCCCTACTACGCAGTGATATACGCCTTCTGTTGCTTTCCCCGATGC
>NSMO01004426.1:4819-19958 GCA_002588565.1 Coelastrella sp. UTEX B 3026 | reverse complement strand
GTGATGGGTGTAGTAGTGCTCAAGGACGTGGTCGTCATTGTGCTGTTTGCACTCAACATGGAGCTCATGCCTATGGTGAGCACATGAACTTGGGCCCTAGTGTCATGTCACTGACAGTATGTTGAGCATCAACACCTTGTGCCGAGCTGCCTGCAGCAAACTGTGTTGCAGCTAAAACAGCAGATACAAATCTTGTAGCTAGCAACTTCAGATCTGCGCATATCTATCACTGGCACATCGTGATCTCATAGCTCACCAGCTTGGCAAAGTGCCATCAGCAACGGAGGGCAGCATTTTTGAGTGGTTCATTGCATCCAGCAGGTTCTGTTCTGAACCATGGATGATGCATCTTTTCCTTCACTCGCAGATCATCCACAGCAAATCCTCTAACTTTGGTCCAGCCCACATGCTTCTGCCCTTCCTGAGTGTGAGTGTCTCGCTCACTGGTGGCCTGCTGGGTGGATACCTGATGAGCATAGCACTGCAGTACCAACTACATGCCAAGGTTGCAGCAGCACTGACCACTGCAGGACTCACTGCGGGTGTCCCTCATGCAGCAGTCCTGAGCAGGTATGGGGCTGTGGTGATGCTCTAAAGCACTTGTGAGGCTGCAGGGGATTGCTGTAATGGAGTAAGGCTATGCTTTGTCAGCAGTAGGTGCCCCACTAACATGGAATTCGGCTTATGCCTTAAGTTGCCACTGCTGTAGTGAAGAGATGAACAGTGTGTCCTATCATGTTGCTTGTCTGTTTGCAGAGCAACACTACGTCAGGACAGAACACTGTGTGCAGCTCAAAAATGCTCTCACCGTCTCAATCTTAGCCCCTGACCTAGGAGGCTTTGCCTCTGACCTTTGCTGTGTTCATGCCTTGGACCCTTTCAGGTGCAAACAGGCTGTGGTGTTGTTGCTGTCTACAGCCGTGTTCAGCATAACTAGGTCACTGGAGGCAGAGCCATTGCTAGCGTGTGTCACAGCAGGCATGTTACTCGCAAACAGGAGGTAAGCTGGCAGTTCAGTGCACTACGGGGTCTGGCAGAGTGAACAACCAGCTGTGGCAACATGCATACTTCATGTGCTTCGTGTGCAGCGCTCTGGTGGCTTTACTCTGCTGAGCACTACAGGTCCTTGCCGCAAGCAACTGTTTGCTACCGACTTGGGGCAGGCGCAGCAGTGGCGTGATGTTGGTAGACAGGCTCCTTCCTGTGTGTTCTGCAGGGTTCCTGGTAGTGGAGAAAGCTTGCAAGAAGAGCTTGCTGCACTCATCAACAGCATCATGGCACTGACAAACGTGGCATTCTTTGGCCTAGCAGGAGCATCTCTGAAGCTGGTGAGGTATCCACACCCACAAAGTGCCACATGTACTGGATTTCTTGTGGTCCTGTGAGCTCACTTGCATCCTGCTGTGCACTGCACCCAGCAGCACACCATGGCTCACTGGCGTTGAGTGCCAGCGGCGTGATAACTGATGAAGCTGTGGAGCTCTTCAATTCTCTGCTTCGACAGTATCATGCTGCAATGGTTTGTCTCACGCTGTGTCTTGCAGGCTGCCATAGCTGACAGCGTGTGGGTTGCTCTGGTGGTGTTCATAGCACGTCTTTGTGCCATTGCGTCTGGCAGCTGGCTGGGCTGTCGCACCGGGGGTGTCAAGGTGGAGAAACACCAGCAACTATTCTGGCTCAGTATGATCACACAGGTGGGTGCGGAGTATCTACTGGTGCTGGACATGTACTTGGCAGAATGACAGCTACCCTGGGTAGTTTTGCTGACTTGCTGAAGGGTGGGAGCACAGAGCCAGAGCAGCATGAGCAGACCGCCGAATGCTGCAATCGATTGGTCACCCAATGTTGGCAGGGACAGCACATGTGCACACCGGCTTGGACTATTTGTTGTAGCCTGCACTGCTGAGGCAAGCAAGCAATGTGTTGCCAACACCATGCAGGCTGGTGTTGCTATGGGACTGGCCCGTATTGCTGGTACAGCTTTCACAGACTGGGGCCCCGCGTTTCAAACTGTGATGATGGCAATCATCATGATCAACATGCTGGTGGGGCCACCCTGCGTTGCCAACACCATGCAGGCTGGTGTTGCTATGGGACTGGCCCGTATTGCTGGTACAGCTTTCACAGACTGGGGCCCTGCGTTTCAAACTGTGATGATGGCAATCATCATGATCAACATGCTGGTGGGACCACCCTGCTTCAGATTAGCACTCATACAGGTGGGTGGTTTACCAGTGGTCGACCAGTGGCTGTAGTTACCTGCACAACCGCGGGAAGTTTCTCTGCTTTGCAGTGACGTCCTGGCCGCAATTCGGTGCGGTGGTGCTTGAGGCACGTGCGGCATTCAAGTGTGCATGCAAAACATGCTGTTGATTGCTGAAAGGCGTGTTCCCCAGTTTTCCGTTGCACACATGTCAATACATGCTCTCACGTTATCTTACACATGTATTTGTCATGTATCTACAGGTGGGAGAAGCGAGAGCGCACTTCCTGCCCTCTGCAGGACACAACCTCCACAGAGACCTGTCAGTAACCGTAGACGAATTGCCAGGAAGATCACACCATGCTGATGATGCAGACAAAGCTACCCTTGCTAGGCATCCAAGCAGCAAGAACACCGCGAAAGGCAGCTGGCACAGCGGCAACGGCAGCGTTATCCCCGGAAGTAGCAATGGGCCAGTGCAAGAACAGTCGTCTAAAGTTGCCTCGCCAACAAAGACGCCTGGAAAAAGCAGCGACGCAGGGGAGGCCGTGGGCGGGGAAGATTTCAGTCATCACGTGGTCGTGAACAGCGGTATGCTGTTGCACAACCTCGTGGGCACAAAGCATCGAGAGAATAGCAGCTGATCGTCATTGGCGTAAAATAATGCTGTCAGCTGGCTGTGTATTACGACTGGTGGATATGGCCTCGTTCAGAAAAGCCATGGTCGCTGCCAAACCGACGTCTGCGACTTCAGCGACAAAGTGCGGGTTTCGCTCCGGCTTGCCAAATGCTATACCCTGGCAGGCGTCCGCTAATATGCAGCAGTCGATGGGCTTCTCGCGGTAGTCATGGTGAGCTTCTGACGACACGTGTCATCCCCGACGTCCCTCAACGCCGTCGACAGTTGCTGCTTAAAACCTGGCAGCGGACCAAAATCTGCAGGATACCCTTCGAGCCGCTGGTCACGACACAGGCTATATAATGGCTGCGTTGACTTCAAGCAAGCTACAATCTTGCGAATGCTGACTGGTGCCTGAAGATCCTGAAACCTACGTGCTTTCCTCTCGGCTCCTTCACCGATTCGGCCACGCGCCTTTGCGCTATACCATGGCACCAGCGCCAACGGCAACTGTCCTAGCTCTAGCCTGCCTCATCTTTGCTGGTAGTGTCGCTGCCAGCAGCTTTAGCCAGGCCAACGCCGCGGCTACGAACACCGGCGTCATGACCGGTAGCAGCGTGACAGCAAATGCAGCATCGACCGTCATCAGCGGTGGCATGACACCCTGGATGACGCCTGGACAACCAACAGCTGCTGGAAGGCCTCATGCTGGTGAGTAAACCGGCCTGAGCTTGGTTTGAAGGACTGCTCATGATTGTGATCATCATCAATATGTGCACGCCAGTGTGGTCACATAGTCATGAGATAGACATGGAACTTAACCCACTGATAGTCATGGTGATGACAACCGTATTGCGGATCTGCTCACCTAAACCCCTGATCCATGAGGTGCTGCCTTGCAGTTTCTGCACCCGGGTCAACTACTGTCATCAACTCCGGCCCGGTCACCATCCAAGGCAGCACAAGCGGCAACACAAACATTGGCCGCAAAATGCTAGGAGTTGTGTCATCAGTGGCCAATGCAGCTGCAACCAACACTGGCACCATGAACGGTGGATCAATCACAGCCAACGCTGTATCAACTGCCGAGGGCAATGGTGCTGACAACGTGAATAGCCAGGCCAATGCAGCAGCCACCAACACGGGTGTGATGAACGGCGGCAGCATCACCAGCAATGCAGAGTCACATGCGGTTGGCAGCATGCCCAGCTGGATGATGACGGGGCAGCCAACAGCTGTGCCTGCAGGAAGTGCTCCAGCAGGTAAGAGCTTCAAGAAAGTGCTAGTCAGTTTAGTGATGTCCACAGCTATACCCTGTTGAGATTTATCATGTGCTGCATAACCACGGCCAGCAGGAACTCACTGTCATTACAACGCTCGGCCTGAGCTTATTTTGACAGCAGCTGCAGTTGGCTCCTGCGTGTGCTAGCTAACCAGGTCTAATGCTACAAGTGGGCGTGTTTAGAGGCAGTTGGCTGTCATAGGCAGTGCATGCTGGTTGCTGACCGTGTGTTTGTTTATCAAGCACAGCTTGACTCAGTGGGCTGTACAAACCAACTGCTCCTCAATAAGTAAAGATCTGCTCATCTTCCGCAGGTTCTGCTCCTGGCTCCACCACAGTGACCAACTCTGGCCCCGTGACCATTCAAGGCAACACAGCCGGCAACACAAACATTGGCCGCAAGATGCTGCAGTCCACTGCCAATGCAGTGGCCACCAACAACGGCATCATGATCGGCGGCTCCCTCACAGCTAATGCTGTTGCTACTGCTACTGATTATGATTATGATTACACGGACTCGGTGGCAAACTCAGTTGCCACCAACAATGGCATCATGATCGGTGGCAGCATCACAAGCAATGCAGTGGCAAACGGATAGATAGACCAGAGCGGCTCAGGGACACTGGTCAGCAACTTGGTATTGACATATCGCCATTGCAGTTCCCTGTGGGTGCTGGAAAGCAGCACATGTGGACCAGTTAGGCCCAGATTTACCACTTGAACAAATCGCTGATACTTGAATGTAGGCAGGTCATTGCTGTTGTAGGGCGCTTCATGGTTGCAACCGATGCCAATTTCTTCCCCTTGGCCTTGATTCCCCAAGGCACTGGTATTGGCAGATGCATATCTTGACAGCACTGAAAGATGTGCTGTCACTGGGTTCCTTCTTGGCCTTGGGCCACAGGTGACAGAGCTTGTATCAAGCTGTGCTGCCAATACTATTCCCAATGAACAGGCTTGTGACACAGCTCCAGTGCCGCATACTTGCTCTGAACTAGAGCTTAAGCCTGCCCGCATTGATACGCAATACCATGGGCCTCTGCTGCCACAAGGTGTAATGATAGCTTCTCCCCAGAACATTATTCAGGTGGGGCTCTTGTGAAGTCGCAATTCCACACCAGATGTCAAGCACAGAGACCTGTGAAGTTACAGCTCTGTCTAGAGGCATTTGTGTTTAGCAAGTGGAACATGATGGTCCGACCATCCGTACAAAGCGGTTTTTGCAGCAGCAGCTGCTGCTGAATGACAGGCCTGAGACAGCCCCCATATGCTGGCAGAATCCATTTGTCAACCATTGCCCCCAGCAGCTCCCAGCATAAGGTTGAAAGGGTTCTGCAAGGTTGCAAATCCCCAACTAGGAAGAACCTGATACAGTCAAAATCCTTGACCGTTCATTGGCCTCATTGGCACAGAGACAGCACCAATTTACTGAGCAACCTCAGTGACATTTGCTGGCATGCACCTGCTTGGGACTGTAGTGGTATAGGGTACTTCAGTGGTCACCAGATGATCGCTCAACCATTGCGGGGTCAGCGACTAGTGCCACGTATGATCAGAGCCATGGCATGCTATAGACCAGACTTGTGAATGCTGTGCCCCATTGCTGTGCAGGAGCTGCAGCGACTGCAAGACTGAGTAGGTTTAGGGTTTATAATGCAAACCAATCTCAAAGCATGATACATGTACGCCTACGACAACAGCAACAATGTCAACATGATCTGTACGTCAAACAAGCAGATCATCGAGCTTGTAGCGGCACTTGCTGGCAAGCTTGAAAACTGCTTGGTTGGTCAGTTGCGGTGAGCTTCTTTTGAAAAGGGGCTTTCATTCAGGCCCTGCCCAACACGCTTACTTGAAAGCCCAGAAACAGGCTATAAATGGGAACAACTAGCAGCACAGGCCGCGGAAACAGGGGAATTGAACAGGGGCTGACAGCAGATCTGCTGCTGTGATGCAGACCTGGGGGCACGCAAGGTTCTTGGGGCATCAATCGGCTCGGAGACGCAAGAAGCAACTGGCAGCATGGGCACACTTTACTCTACAATTACGGGTAAATGCTGCTCAATACCGGTTGCCCCAACCGTTGACCCCTGATGCCGAACATCATAATGTCGCTGTGTGTATGACCGCTGGCACCCAGAATCTGTGCTTGCTATACACACGACGGGCGCCTTTGACAATTGAGTCATTCTTCAAATCAAACGGCATCACACTCTCGCCCGACTCGAAGGCCTCATTACTCTGTTAGGCAGATGACTACGATTGATGATGATAGTGCTTACGCCAGCGGTATAAATGCGGTGTATGCATAGTTGTTGGGTATTTGCATATCTTTTGTCTATCTGATGGATGTGCCGCACCGTGCGCACCGAGCTTCCGGTGACATGCAGCCATCAACCGACCGGTCCCGCGGTGTCGGTTTGTGACGGAAACTGCTTAAACATCGGAAGCAGACCAAAATGGCTGCAGCGTTTATGCTAGCGCAGCCAGTGCGTATATAAGGCCCATTGGCTGTGTACATTGCAACAGCTTCGGCGCTTTACGTTGATTTCAAGCGTTGCCCCTGTTTCCACCAATTCCCATCGTCGACTACTCACACCACGGCATTGATCACTGCGCTAGGCATTTTTTCAACATGACGTCTTCTTCAAAAGCTTTGGCTGTCCTACTTTGCCTCTTCTGTGCTGGCAGCGTCTCAGCTAATGTTTCCAGCCAGGCCAACGCAGCCGCTACGAACAGCGGCGTCATGACGGGCGGCAGTGTAATAGCCAATGCAGCAGCTACTTCCATCAGCGGTGTGATGCCCTTTTGGTCGACACCAGCGCGACCAGCAGTAGGCGGCAACCCCGTAGCAGGTGTGCTTATCATTCACTCTCTTCCTTGTCATCCTGGTCAGTTGTTACTTCAGGCATGTCACTGGCAATCTTGCAACAGATGCCACCTGGTCTTGATATGAATCTGCCTCATGTGTTGCATCCTCAAGGTGAAGCACATACACTACGCAGTGTATACAGAGGCTCTCCATTGGTTTGCTTGCCTAATAGGGACATGATGTGCTGCAGGTCCTGCACCCGGGTCAACTACTGTCATCAACTCCGGCCCGGTCACCATCCAAGGCAGCACAAGCGGCAACACGAACATTGGCCGCAAAATGCTGGGAGTCGTGTCATCAGTGGCCAATGCAGCAGCCACCAACACTGGCACTATGAACGGTGGATCAATCACAGCCAATGCTGTATCAACTGCCGAGGGCAATGGTGCTGACAATGTGAACAGCCAGGCCAATGCAGCAGCCACCAACACGGGTGTGATGAACGGCGGCAGCATCACCAGCAATGCAGAGTCACATGCGGTTGGCAGCATGCCCACCTGGATGATGACGGGGCAGCCAGCAGCTGCGCCTGCAGGAGGTGCTACAGCAGGTAAGAGCACAAAGACGTCTACTTGCTTTGCCCGGCAAATGTGCTTTGAAGTAGAACAAAATGCCTCTTTTGACACAGATACAGAGATTCTCTGAATGCGCAATGTACAGCGCAACAACGGCCACAATACCATACCACCAGTTGTGCTACCTGCCATTGTTTGTTGCTGGTGCTGTTGACGTGATGCCTGAGACAGGAGTCAATTGCAGATGGAGTTGGTGTGGCTTAGTACGCTGGTGTGTTGGTCAATGATCATGTGTGCTGGTCACCTGTTGGCTTGTGCCCACCAGTGTCCTAACGCAAACCAGCATACATAACATTGTCGTGTCTACTTGTGCAGGTTCTGCTCCTGGCTCCACCACAGTCACCAACTCCGGCCCTGTGACCATTCAAGGCAGCACAGCCGGCAACACAAACATTGGCCATAAGATGCTGCAGCAATCTACCGCCAATGCAGTGGCCACCAACAATGGCATCATGAACGGTGGCTCCATCACAGCTAATGCTGTGGCTACTGCTGATGATTATGATTACACAGACTCAGTGGCAAACTCAGTTGCCACCAACAATGGCATCATGAATGGCGGCAGCATTACAAGCAATGCAGTGGCAAGTGGATAGATAGACCAGAGCAGCTCAGGGGGACACTTGTCAACATCTAAGTATAGACATACTGTCCTTGCTGATCCCTGTGGGCGCTGGAAAGCAGCACAGTGCGAACCACAGCTCTTGCGTGTAGGCAGGTCACAGCTGTTGTAGTGACGCTTTGTGGTTGCAACAAGTACCACTTTCTGCAGAGATTGCTTGACTAGCACTGGAACATGTGCTATCATTGGGTTCTTCCCAAGTGCTTCGATCCAGCTGTGCTGCTGATACTGGTTACGAAAGATACACTAGAGGGCAGCTCTAGTGTTGGTTCTGAATTCGAAGTAGCTCTGAACAAGAGCCTGCATGCATTGATATGGAATACCGTGGGCTTATGGTACAGTGTAACAGTAGCTTCTGCCCCAAGCATTGTTCACATGAAGCTCTGGAAAAGACACATCTCTGCACCAGCTTTGCAGCAAGGCTCAGAATATCACACATATGTCACAGGCCCATTGAGAGGCATGCTAGACAAGATGGCGGCATGTGCGGCAAACTTCAATTAGAATCCAAAGCATCTGCAGCACCTGCTGTGGAAGTTGAAGCTCAGTGGGTGATAGACCTCAGGCAGGCCCCATGTAACAGCACGCTTAGCCCACGGTCTCCAGCACATTCTTGAGTGTCAGTTGACTGCATGATTTGGTCAAAACCTGAGAAAACTCCAACCACTTAAAGCAAGTTGCACACAGCACTTGCAGAGAGGCAGGACTCAACTTCCTGAAACTTCTATCAGCAGTCCCTGGTGTGCACTGCTTGGGAATCTGCTGGTCCATGTTGCTATGCTTTCCTTCAAGTAAATCACTTGTTGATCAACCGCCGCTGGGCCAGACTAGTGCCGAGCGTACTGATTGAAGGAACATCCTTTGATTCCAAACGCAAAAGTGCTATGCTTTGCAGCAGCCGCCGCAACTGTCTGACCAGAGTAGGCTCAAAGCTCATGCTGCCAGCCTGGCAACATGAGCTGAGCGTGGTAGCATGAGATACGTAGCAGGTACACCTTTTGGCAACAGATGTCAAGCAAACAGACTGCCGCAGTATGAGGCTAATACAGAGTAAAAGTAGTTCTTGCTGGCTACTGTTTCTGTGGGCATGCAGACCTGTTGTGGTTGGATTGTGATGGTTTCCCATGTCACAAAGGCATGTTATACACTGGTGCTTTTGCATTCTTACTGGAATCGCGTGTAGTGATGATGTTGACAATGGCAACTATCGGTCTGTCAGTAGTGATGAGCCATCCTATGAAAGGGTGGAGGATTGGCCTGGTGGATAGATAAACAGGCTATGAATGGGAACAAAGAGTGGGGCAGGCCGCACAAACAGGGGCATCGAATGGTCCTGACATCAGATCCGCTGCTGGGTGGCATTATGAGAACGAGAGCACAAAAGCTTCCTGGGCCGCCAGCCGGCTCTGAAACGCCGGAAACGGAAGGTGCAGCTGCCCAATAGCCGGAAACAACTTGTGCAACTGGCCCCACGAGAGCAAGAGTACATCGAGTTTGACAACCGCTGAGTGCTGCCCCTGAACCATCAGCAAGCCATCACGGCGGGTGCAACAGAAAGCTGCTGCACGGTGCCGACCGCTTGCATCTTTGCATCGACTCTCGATTTAGTCCGTGCCGCTGAGACGGCTTGATGCCCAACTCGAAGCTCTCGATACTTCGCTAGGCATCTAATGGATCTGCTGCACCATGCGCACCGAGCTTCCGGTGACATGCAGCACCCAACCGACCGGTCCCGCGGTGTCGGTTTATGAAAGAAACTGCTTAAACTCCGGAAGCAGACCAAAATGGCTGAAACGTTTATGCTAGCGCACCTCGCATGTATATAAGGTCAATCGGCCGTGTACATTGCAACAGCTTCGGTGTATCACATTGCTTTCCCGCACTGCCCCTACTGACTCACGTCGTCGACCAGCTTACACCACGGCTTCAATCGGTGCACTAGGCGTTTCTTCAGCATGAAGTCTTCTCTGAAAGCAGTGTCAGTCCTGCTTTGCCTCTTCTGTGCTGGCAGCGTCTCAGCTAGTGTTTCCAGCCAAGCCAGCGCAGCCGCTACGAACACCGGTGTCATGACGGGCGGCAGCGTAATAGCCAATGCAGCATCTACATCCATCAGCGGTGTGATACCCTCGTGGACGACACCACTACCGCCAGCAACAGGCGGCAACCCTACAGCAGGTGTGGGCGTCACTCTGGCGTCATCATGGACATATGTTACTTTACTGGCCGCATGAATTGCAATGAGTACCATCAATTCACCAATGTGCAGTTATCAGAGGAACAGCACATACATGTGGGGTATTGTAGTCGTGTTCAGCTAGTGACTTATGTGACTGTGTGTTGCTGCAGGGCCTGCACCCGGGTCAACTACTGTCGTCAACTCCGGCCCAGTGACCATCCAAGGCAGCACAAACGGCAACACAAACATCGGCCGCAGAATGCTGGGAATCGTGTCATCTGTGGCCAACGCAGCAGCCACCAACGCTGGCATCATGAATGGCGGGTCGATCACAGCCAACGCTGTATCAACTGCCGAGGGCAATGGTGGTGACAATGTGAACAGCCAGGCCAATGCAGCAGCCACCAACACGGGTGTAATGAACGGCGGCAGCATCACCAGCAGTGCAGAGTCACATGCAGTTGGCGGCATGCCCAGCTGGATGATGACAGAGCAGCCAGCAGCTGTGCCTGCAGGAGGTGCTCCAGCAGGTAAGAGCACAAACAACAGCTTTGGCCTTCAAATGTGTTCCCAATACAAATTGCTCTTGTGCATGTACAGAGATTTCCCCTAGATGCGTGATGTACAGCGCAACAACAGCCAACATAGTATACCACCAGTTGTGGTCTCTGCCAAGGTTTGCTGCTGGTGATGTATGTAATGATAGACACAGGAGTGCACTGCAATTTGAGTTGGTGTGGTCAAGTGATCATGTGCCTTGGTCACCTTCTGGCTTGTGCACGCTGGTGTCCTGAAGCAAACCAGCATCCATAACATTGGTGCGTCTACTTGTGCAGGTTCTGCTCCTGGCTCCACCACAGTGACCAACTCTGGCCCCGTGACCATTCAAGGCAGCACAGCCGGCAACACAAACATTGGCCGCAAGATGCTGCAGCAATCTACCGCCAATGCAGTGGCCACCAACAACGGCATCATGAACGGCGGCTCCATCACAGCTAACGCTGTTGCTACTGCTGATGATTATGATTACACAGACTCGGTGGCAAACTCCGTTGCCACCAACAATGGCATCATGAACGGCGGCTCCATCACAGCTAATGCTGTTGCTACTGCTGATGATTATGATTACACAGACTCGGTGGCAAACTCCGTTGCCACCAACAATGGCATCATGAACGGCGGCAGCATCACAAGCAATGCAGTGGCAAGTGGATAAACATTGTACTAGGAGGGGCAGCAAAAGCGATAGCAAAGCAGGCTGATCTTTTGAGTCAAAAGGGAGTGTGCATGATTAGATAGCAGCTGTCTAGTGTAGACTTTTGTTCTGCAAGTGGGCAGTGAGAGCTTTGCAACGTGACTTGGTTGATGGTAAAACAGCTATTGTGGTGGACGGGCCCTTCGGCCTGTTGATCCTGCTTTGGATTGGAGCTTAGCATCAACCTCAGTTCTTCAAAAATGTGGCTGGCACTGCAACATGTGCTCAGATCGTCTACTCGCAGCATCTCACCTTCTAAAAATTGGTTCATCTTCATTTGCATGATGAAGGTTTGTTCTACATTGTCAACAGCCGAGGGTTTTGAGTATTCTGGTAGAATCTAGTAATAGACAGTTTACCTGGTACACACACTGGCCACCATTTGAGCACCATATGAAGCAGCAGCAGCCTGCTGCCGCGTTCTCATGCTATGGTCAGTCATCAGTCACTCACTAGCGCGTAGCCATACACTCTGCAATGAGTGCGTTGATGACAGCTGGCTGTGCCAGCCTTTCTCGTACCCTTTGGAGGGCTTGTTTCTGCAATGAGACAGATTGAACTGTTGAAGTTGCAGCAACAGATGGTAACTACAGGCCTTGCCCATACAAAATGCACCGGGTTGTACAGGCAGACGGTACTTCAAGTGCAACTGTCACTTGGGACACGTCTTCATGCTGACTGAAGCATAAGTCAACCTGCAGCAGAAGGTTCAGCCCAGTGTCCAGGCATGTCCTTCAAAGGACCCGCTTGTGTCCCGTGTCTGTGCCTGTTGCCAACTGAGCACCTTACCTGAGGTGACAGGGATCTGGCTTGAGAGTGCTCAACACATCCCCAGATTGCACAACTTGGCACTTGGCATTTGGTGCATGCAAATAATCCCCCTGAGGCACTTTCACCCGCTGTGCAGTCTGACTGAACCTGGTGAAAATGACACAGAGCTTATCTCAGCTTGCTGAACCTAACCTGGCAGCTACAGTGACAGTGTCATGCGACAGCTCCTAGCGTGTTGGCCATTGGTCATGAGTATCCCGACTTTGTTATGGTAGCACATTATTAACCCACTCCCAGCTGGCGGGTGTTGCTTGCATCAGCCCCCAGCCTCATGTGCCTGTGCTACCGCTGCTAGCAGTTGTGCAACGTGCTGCTTCAAATGTTGTCATGTGCTGTCCTACGGGCTGATCAAGCCATCGCAACCCATGACACATAATGCAGTTGATATGTCAGGATTGAACATGCCTAACAGCTGAGACGACTCTTACCTAGCTCAGGAATTGCGTGCATGCGTTTTTGTTTACACGACTCTGTGAATGCCAACATTACTATTGCCGTGAGTAGCCCTGCCCAGTTCGATTGGCAAATCATCTCGGTTGCTTTGCCGTCACATGGCATCGACGGTTTTCATAGACTGAGTTCTGTTTCTTGCCGCCCGATCATCCAGATTGGGCCATAGGAAGTCAGCAGCGGCGTGGCAGTGGCTAAGGCCGATGCACTCGCCTGTTTTGATGAAAGCCAATGCAGCACTACAAATGCATCGTGTACACTACACAAACAAGCATTGCTTTGTGGCTGCGCACCAGTAGCTACAGTGCATGATTTCATTGTAGATGAATGGGCTTGTCACTTGTATTTGCAATCATTGCCAGATCATGAGCAGCATGTTGTCTTGCATAGCAACGCCACTCAGTGGCAGGCTACAGGCCATCTGGGACAGGTTCTTACATTTGAATTGTGCCCATGTTACATTGCAGTCGTTTCTGTCTGCATCTGTCGGTCAAGAGTTGTTGTACCAGTGTCTTGCTCAGCACATTGACTTCAGCTGAACAGATTTACTGGGTTCTTGCACTGATTAGTATCTCTTGCCAGTTAGTTGCTGGCATAGGCCAACCCCAAGGGGCGGCGTAGTTCGCTGTTGTTCATTAACAACTCAGGTTGTTCAGTGTGCGCAGCAAGGGACGCAGGTATGCAAGCCAGCACAAGTGCAGCTGCAGGAACGGCACTAGTCCCGCAAGTTCTGGTGTCAGACCGTGCAGACTCCTCAAAGCGTGTTACAAAAAGGCCACATTACCGCCACCCGAGGCCATGAGCACAAGTTTTGACCATACCGCAGCAGCTGGCTGAAGCAAGGTTTGGCATGGTGGCGATGTGTATCATGGTGACGTAGATGACCATTTTTTTACACAGAACTGTCACTGAGCGGATTCCCTGAAGCCAGCGCTATGCAACTGAACCCAAGGTGCTGACTTTGGTGTATGCCTTACAACAAGGGCTCTGCTCTACGACTACAAGACTCGTACCTGTTTGTACTAATAGTTCACTTACTGCAGAGGTGTTAAGGCAACCGGTCACACATGCTGCAAGTTGAACACTTGCTCTACAAACACGCATGAACATCTATCTACACCACAATCTCATACGAACCATAGTCCCATCCTACTTAGTCAGCAATGCAGTGCCATGAGGTTGCAAGAAAACCAGTTGCAAGCAGTAGCATTTCAGTGCAGCAAATTCAAGTGAAGTTCAGTTAACACTCCAGACAGCTTCAACCGCTCTTGGTGCCTTCCAGCATCCAATCAGGCATACCCCCAACAGCAGCAACTTGACCATCACTCATGATTATACCATGATTCACAACATTGGTGCTTGCGGTGGCCTGGCTTTGAGCCTCATAGTCACCAGAGTCTGTTGCAGTAGCCTGTGCATTGGTGTTGATCTGACTGTCGTCGATGATGCCAAAGTTATGCACCTCTGCATTTGCTTCTGACTGAGAGTCTAGCACCCTGCGCATCAGCAACCTGCGGGTGGCCATCAGCGACCTTGTGCTTGCTTCTACGGCTCCTTCTCTGCTGCTGCTGCTGCTGCTGCTGCTGCTTCTGTCTGCTGTTATTGCTGCTAATCTTTCTGTTCTGGTACCTGTTGTTTCTGGTGTCTGTAACCCATTCAATCCAGGGGTGCTTCTCCAGAGTAAATGCCTGCTGCTGGTCAGCTTGACTTGAGCTTGCCATAAAGATGTGTCTGAGTACAGGAATGTAGCAGTTACAGCACTTGTATTGGATTGGCAGGCAAGAGCATGCGTGTACCAGGCACGCCCCGCCAGTGTGTAAAAAACATGGCAGGAGGCGGCTTCATGATACTGCTTAATGGCATGTGTGTTGCCGGGGTTTGACAAGGTCCAGCTTTTACCCCTGGCAAACTGCTGGTGTTTGTACTAGGTCAAAGCTAGTGGCTGAGCACCAGTCACAACTTTTGGTCATACACTAGGCGCAACGTGCAAGAGAGGGATGAATCCGGCGTAAAAGCAGCCGTGTTACTTACACACACATAGTGACAGGATAGTCAGTACTGGCAAAACTTTCCGGACAGCAAGTCGCTGCTACAGCTGTACAGTCAACAGAATGTGAGGCGGTTGAGGTGACTCACCTGATGAGGCCTTCACACAGACAGCCGAAAACACAAGCATGGCACCGACCCAGACGTAAAGGCACCTCATGGTTGACGCCAACAAGGACAGCGCGCGGCTAGGTCGCTGACTTGCAAG
>NSMO01004423.1:9695-22489 GCA_002588565.1 Coelastrella sp. UTEX B 3026 | reverse complement strand
CCAACTGCAGCCCACTCATAGCCTGACCAGCAGCCCGTCAGACCCCAACAGCACGCCAGCAAGCTGCAGGAAACACTGGTAGTCAAACATCCATGCTGCTGCAGAAATTGCTGTACGGGTGGGCAATAAAGCACTCCCAAAACCCAGCGATCACTGGCCAACAATAACAGCATGACTTGCCCTCCTGCCCCAAGATATCCTGGGAGCAGGCAGGTTGAGCACTTGCCGTCCCACCCCTGAGGACCGGCCACCTACACTACTACAAGTTACACTGCCAGGGCAGCTGCTGCCGTACAGCTCATCTGAGAGACATCCTTCAGGCCTATCTGCTGCAGGAATCTGCACTGCAGCACCAGCACCTGCTGGACCAGAAGACAGGCCTGACCAGTCTTGTCCAGCAGGACCACCACCATCAGGTGCTGCTGCTGCTACAACAGCAAGCGACGGCGCAGACATGCTTCGCGGGCCCATGAGGCTGCGACTCTGCTGCTGCTGTTGCTGACCTGGCGTCTGAGACAGCAAACTGCCAGCGCAACTGCGGGCCATGCCAACAGACACGCCAAAGGGTGCTGCAGATGCTACCTGCCCATGGCTGTTCTTACTTACAAAGTAGCTGACCTGCTTGCTGGCTACAAGGGCAAGGGCACCTGTTGCTTTAGCTGCAGTAGAGCCTAGCCACAGCACATGCCGGCCTACATGATGCCCAAAACCCCCAACAAAGCCTGGGCCCCTAACATCTGCTCGGCTGTTCCTATTGCTGCTCACGTCGTAATAAGCTGGGTCATCGACGCGGTCATCGACCCGGCTGACCTGTGCCCGACCCCAGCGGCTGTTTAGTGCTGCAGCACCAACAGCGGGGCTCGGCAGAGCCATGACAGCAGTTGCTGTCCCAACTTGCGCTGCAGCCAGCTGCTGTGTGCCAGTATTTCTGCCCCACCAGCCTCTACGTATGGTACTGCCAGTGTGTGGAGCTCCTGCACCTGCTGCGGCACCTTGCACTGCTGCAGCAGTGGGATTCAGCTGCTCTACTACCAAAGCTTGCGGGCCTGTGGCTAGCCGCCGAACTGTCAGCACCACGCCTCTGAACCCCTGACCAATCCCTTCCCTCCACTGCCTCAGAGGCCTGGCCCACATCCCAAAGCCTCTGCCACGACTAGATCCGCTACTGTTGGCTGTAGCTGCTGCTGCAGCAGTAGCAGCGCTGTCAGCTCCTGCAGGAACAGTCCGGATTGCTGCTGCAGCGGCGCCAGCACCACCTGCTGCTGCTACTGCTGATCCTGCAAGGGGTCGCTTCAACAGTAGTGCTGCAGGAAGCTTCAGGGTTGTGGCTAAACCTCCAGCGACTGATCCCCCGGTTGCTGCTGCACCAGCTGATGGTATCAGAGATGGCATAGACCGAGTGATAGCTGGCACGATTGGCAGGGCTAACGTTTTCAGCTGTGCTAGGGTGCTGCGGCCTGTTACTGCTAACAGTGTGACTGCTGCACCTGCTTGCACATTGCTCCAGTTGCCTACGTCTGTAACAAACTGGGTTGCTGAAACAAACCAGCCATACCAGAGCCACCTGCGGTAAAGCATCACCGAGAACACTGTCAGCGTACGCGTGTAATGCATTGAACAGTAGGCAAACGGTGTGCATTGCAGATATGAAAGAATGCGAACGAGGCCCAACAGCCCAAGTGAAACCACCAAGGAGCGATTAACATGGCGGCCACAAACAGTAAAGTACAGTAGGGGGGCTAGGTGCACTATGGCTAGTCCAATCGCAAAGCTGTTGTGCTATTGTCAGTGCATACGCAACAATGAGCATGATGCTGCCAGGAGATGTTCATGAGACTCACTTGTCTGCATTCCTGGTGTGGAAGTAATGACGCTTCAGGTGCTGCGTGCTGCGCTCCACACCCGTTGCGTACTGCACCAGACTGTTAACGTAGTGCCTACAGCACAGCACAGAACATACATACTGTTTAGTTGCAGCCACCTTTCAACAGCATGGCAGAATGTCTACAGGCACAACAATGATCAGGGACACATTGTGTGCAAGTATACTTTGGATGCAAGTATACTTTGGATGCAAGGATACTTGCACACGACTGCATGAACTTCAGCTTGATCTGCATATATTGACTGGCCCACATATGGCCTACAGCAGTATGTAGCAACTAGTCATTGCCCTAGAAGGCCCCCCTGCACAAACACACCACTGATGCACATGCACAGCCAACACCGGAAGCATGTAGCAGCACGCAGATGTCCATGCACTCTATTCCTACCGTGATGCTCAAACACTGCGGCCATAGGTCTCACCTGCAGTCGTTATCATGCAGTGTATACCGCATGTTTCCCTGCAAGCTGTTGTATCGCCTGATGTCTGCTAGGCTGAGCTGCGTGCGACCCATGTACATTGACGCGCTCGGAATACCATCCAGCTGACGTTCACGGATCTCGCCAGCAACGCCCCTGCAGGACACAGACATGATGATAACAACGTTGAGTGATCAACACCATGCTGTAGTGTCAGCGCCAGCTTCAAGTGCGCTTGACCAACACTAGTGACAGACGTAGGTTGCTGGCAACGGCAAGACCCTCAGGGACCCCACCAAGAGGTTCAGTTGACTTGGAAAAAAACACACGTTGACGTGCCGTATGTGATGCTCAGTGCAAACTGGTCCAGGTCCAAGCAGTGAGTAGCACCACTTGTTAGCAAGCTTACTTTGGGCGTGGCTGCCGGTGTGGTTGTCCAGTGAAGGCCGCTGTAGCTGCTTCTCCTGCTTCACCAGACAGATCCAAGCTAGCCAGTGGCAGTACAGGAGCTGAGGGGCTGTGCACCATGCCTCTACTGCTAAAGCTGTCCCCGTGTCCTGCAACTGCCAACTGTGGCTGGCCCTGTGCCTGGTTCGCTTGGGCTAGGGCTGCTGCATGCGCCCTGCGCAGGAAGGTTGCTACAGGGCCATGTGCCTTTTGCACATCACCTCCCATAGGTCCAAAATCAAACTGCACCAGCTGTCCGTCTGGGGTTTTGAAAACTGTCATATAGTGGCACAGCCCTAGATCCACCATGCCGTCTTTTGCCTCTGCAGGAAGCTTCTTGATGAGGTCCCCACCGAACTCTGTAAAAGGGCGGGAGACTACGTACACTTCCAGGCAATTGCAGCGACCGCCATTGCAGCTACTGCAGGTGGCACTACTGGCAGCTGCTGTTCTGCTGCTGGAAGCTGCTGAACGCCAGCTGAACAGTTTCTTGCTCAGCTTGGTGGTCTTTTTACTGCTTGGACTACTGGTACCGGCTGCAGGTGTGCTGCTGGAGGCTTCAGCTGCTGCATCTGCTTGTGCCTGTGCTACCGCTGCAGTTGCTGATGGGGCTTGGTAGGCGCTGGCATGCTTGAATGCAGGGGCAGAGGCCACTCGACGCATTCCGCCTCTCTCAGCACCTGCTGATTGGTCCGAAGCGGCATGGTATGAGCTGCTGGCTGCAGCAGTATCATCGACTGTGACGGCCAAAGGTGTGGGCATTTGCCTGCTTCTGCTGGTAGGCTAGTGCTGCTGCAACCACTGAGATAGTACCAGCAGCTGCTGCCCAGCTGCTGGCACTGGAGCTGTTCAAAGCAGGCGTGCTGGGCGATCACCGGCGCACTGACTGGCTGCTGAACCAAAAGCCGCGATGAACACCTTCACTTGTCTAATCACTGCCCTGCGAGTAAACAGCCCCGGCCACCTTGGTGCCGCTCCGTGCAGCCTGCTGACCCTCCACCAACCACCCGCCTACCTGCGGTACATACAGGTGAATACAGGACAGGCACAGTTGCTGTATCCTCTGAGCCACTATGCTGGCCAGGGCTGTGAGCATACGTCGGGGAGTGTGAGCGTTGCAGGCCAGTGCGTGTTTGGCAGCATCCTAGCATCACGTGCCTCCCCGTCAATACCATCAAAGACAGGTTCGGCAACTATCTCCGGCTGCATAGCTGCATACATCGCCAGACTGCTGTTCAACGGCCAGACGTGTGATGCTTTCTGCAGGTTCTGCGCCATCACGCACTCGTAGGTAGTGACTTACCTATAGCAAAGACCTTTTTGTTGGCGATGAGAGTACAGCGAAGGTGCTTGAGGGTGCTGGAAGTTCTTGAGCTCTCAGGGCTAGTCGCGCTGCTTGCGACATAGCAGGCTCAAGCCAGCTGTAATTTCTTTATTAAAGCGCACAATAGGCTGCAGGATGTTCAGGGAAGGCCAGGGAATCAGCGCGCTTGTAATTGTGCAAACCCTTATAACAGAAGCGCACTAGTTTTGTTCTTCCCGCATTTCGCTTCGATCAGAAACGTGAGTGCCTACATAATCACAAAGGTGTTCCACCTTGTTGCACAGAGGGAAATCGCCGGCGGCAGAAGGGCGCCTGCTGAAGCGTGTTGTGTGTCCTCGTGCGGCATATCTGCAGCAACAAGTAAGTTTGATGGATGTCACGTATTCATCTGTATCCCGGCCCTTCGATTGTGTTTTGGCAGCCTATGGCTGGTTCCGCACCGCGAGACAGCTGCCTTTGCTATCTGAACACTGTTTCGCGACGCTAGTTGTCTGGCTAGACGTGTATTGCATGACAGGCCTAGGGCTGAGGACGGCTGCTGGCCTGCCTTGGGATAACCGCCACATGCAGCAGCAGCTCAACTCCAGCGGCCCTGTGAAACTGTTAGCGGTCAGCGAGCTGTACTGAGGAGCCACTTGCAGCTCAAGCAGCACATAGAACAATACTGCATGCGCGCTTTTCAACCCCAGTAGGCCCGACTATTGCGTGTTGTCCGGTTTTCTGTCCTGCCCTGCAGTGGGAAAGGCAAAGCCAGCAAAGCACACAGCTGCTGAAATTGCAGCAAAGGTCAAGGCAGCTACTACCAATATGGGTGGTGGCAAGGCTGGATTACAGGACCGCAAGGGCGGACCTGTGGGTCATGCCAAGTACAAGTGCCCAATATGCATGACAGCTGCACCAGACCTCAAGAGCATGCAGGTGTGTCAAAGGCCACATGCTTCACTGCAAGCAGCCAAACAGAGACCTAATCGCTTGATTGGTCGACCTTTTGATGTCTTTTGGGTGTCTCTTGAGACATGTTGTGCAATTGCAGCGAGTGTCATCAGCCCGTCGCTACCAGGGTCTGCGAGTATGTAAACACATTGAGCCAACGCAAGCATAAAGTGCCATGGCAAGTGCTTGCTTACGTGTATGCTTTTGGTATGCTCTCTGCAGCCTGGCCAAGCTTACAACACGTCCGTGCTCATTACTTACTTGCCAATGTCTTGTTTGCAGTTACATTGGGAAAACAAGCACCCGAAGCTGCCCTTCGAGGCGGAGAAGTGTGAGGACTTGCATGCTAGAGCTGGCGGCGTAACTACGGCAGGTGTAGCCATCCGTGGCAGCAAGAAGAAGTAAACAGCAGTCGCGTTCTGCACACAGCAGTGGCTCAGGGCATTGTGCCGGCAATCAAAGCATGCAGGACACACGTAAGCCCAAACAGCAGCTGGATGGTCTGCAGAGCATCTAGTGTCACATAAGGCACACCCAGCAGCTGCAGCCAGCAGCTCACGATTGGCAGAATACTGCAGTTGACAGCAGCACTTGCAGTACTGCAGCACTGTCGGGCTGTGTTGTGGGCCCCTCGGTTGGAGCGTTATCAGGTTGGAACTTGAGAGGATAAATCTAGTAGTCTCATCAGCGTATAGAGCGTGATACGTATGGGGTGATTTTTGGATCCTTCTGACTGTAGTGTAGTGCCCTATGACTGACAAACATTAGAGCTGGACATAGACGTCTTGACCCAGGGATATCTGTGCCTTCTGCACCTACATCTAGGCTCCCTTCTGCACAGTAAATGCACAGATGCAACTTATACAGTGACGTGTTTGTTTATGGCTTGAGGCTCTAGGTGTATGTTCGGTACATGTCTGTGAAGTGCTCACTTCATGTGCTGTCGTATACAAGCAAGGAGGGCGTTACAAGCTCTCCCAAAATAGTGGTTTGCCAAATCAAATAGGTTTACCAAGGCTAGGCTCTGTTTTCATCTTTGTTAGCTCTGCTATACATGTCACAGCAGCGAACAGGGGTTGGAGTTGGGCTCAAGCACTGCTGAGCCGTGTTGGCGGTGTACCCCAGCTGCGTTCATTTGAGCAGCATGCCATTGGGAGTCGTGATTGAGTCGAGTGTGGGGACGGTTTTGAATTTCCATCAGGTGTTGTTTGCTCCTTGCGGAGGGAGGTGTGCTGTGTTAAAATCAAGTGGGACTTGCCAGCAAATTTGTTTTAAAACAAACACTCGCGTACTGGCAACAGGTCTTGCAATTATTCATCGTGGTTCATCGGTTCATCAATGGGTAAACATAGGAGTTGGCGATCGGGTTTGAGTTACATGCCTCGGGAATGCGTGTGATTCGGGAACGGTGTTGCCAATGTTGCAGGCCATAGGGCGGCTTGCGTCGGCGATGCTGCGGCAGGACCCGGCAACATTGAGCTTCGGCATCATCACTCACGCGGGAGCGAACAGAAATTCACTATCGAAGTTATTAAGCGTCGCTGTGAATCAAAGGAAGCAGCTTTTTTGAGTTACCCGTTTCGCGCGAATAGGACTGCCGCTCAATGTTGGTGGTACAGAGAAATCACACACACGCACGTGGCTTTGTCAGTTGATAGTATGACACTGGCCCCTGCCCAGTACCGCAACCTACAATACGTTGTTTGAGATTGCACAGAATAAGAAACGGGGTTGCAGTGCCATTCCGCTGGAGTTTCAGCAAGCCGATCACGGTGCAAATACAGCATCTCCGAGATGCTGTATCCGAGATGCTGAGGGAGTCCCTCAGGAAACCGTAAAAGAGAACCCACCCATGGCAGTACGACCCAGCCACAACTACACATGGCAGCTACAGCCACATACGGAGTGGACACACCTGAATCTCTGGACTCCTTACGCGGCGACATGCTGAAACAACATGCACAACCAGACCTGGCCCGCAAGGACCCACAGAGTTTCGCTGCTTTCAACAGTTAAGCACTCACTGGGGCACTTGAGCCATAAAAGTGCAGGATTTCCACCAGCAGACTGATGCAACACGTTAGAACAGGCCTTTACCAAACGGCCCGGGGCCCTGACTGACCCCAGCTGGGCCTACAGACTAGCTCCGATTGTCCCGCAACACTGTACGGCATGTACCCTATGCGTGGAGCAAGCACTCCCAATGGCCCTGCTAGTCCAGCAAGAGCAAGTCGACTCTCCCCTGCTGCAGCAGCTGAACTCATGTCACTGGAGTTGCTAGCCCAGCCACAGACGACATCAGGGTGTTTCCAACACTCTTGCCATACCACCCAAACATAACAACCATCACCACACCACAGCATACAGGAGCTCTTGGGTTGGCGACCCCCATGCATGACACTGCAGCTCCCTGCAAGCGTCTGGCCTGTTGCATGGCCAGTCATATCACACTATCACACAGGCCTTCAATACTCCTCGTCCAGCTCATCTGCCCCATTCAACCCCTCATCGTCTAAAGCAGGGTCATACGGGTCAAGTTCTGCTAGCCGGCTGGCACGTTCCGCCAGCTCGCCTTCCTTGAACTCACGGTGGCGGATGACAGCCTATTACAGGAGCAGAGCACCAAGAAGCAAAGGTGGAAGGCAAGATGATGATAATCGGCCACGCTGACATGCTGGTCGACTTTACTACGATAACAATTCACATTGTATGCTTTGAATCTGTTGTAGACATGTGCGATGCAAGGAGCTTTCATTACCAGAGCTAGCCAGGCGAACCAGTTGAGAGACCAGCGGTCGCGGTCACTACTAGGTGCCAGGTAGCGATAAGCTACCCCACCCACAACACCCCCAATGTAAAACCCATAAGACCTTGGTCACCACAAACAGCACCTCAACACATCCAGTTCAACCTGGAATTCATGTGCAGCTGGCAAGTAGTGATGGGTTATTATGCAAAGCCTAGAACCGGCGATGCAACCCAAGCCCACCTTTTCAGGCCGCAAGTCGTCATTATCTTGCCGTCGTCTCTTCTTGAGATTGACTTGACCGTCAAATTGGCAGTAGCCCACATAGTCATCATGCACCCGCAGCAGCAGGGCATCAGGAGGCTTGCTGGGGTCACGGGTCTGCAGAAACAGGCATCAGGAAACGACCTCAACCGCAGTGCAACCTCTGTAGCGGCCAATACCGCAGGCCACAACTCAGCAAGCGGGCGAGCAACAAGTGTATATAGCATATATGCACTGTGTTGCATGCTTCATGCACAACTTCGTGGCTTTGCAAGTGGGTGGCGTGGCTTGGTGCCACGAATGCAGAATGGCCAGAGCCTCTCAAAAGCACGTCACGACGACATGAAGCACGTCACGCCATGAAGCACAAGCAATGGGTTGAGACTAATCACATCACAAGCATAATATCAGAATGGTAATGAAGAGGAGCTTGCATCTGCAACAGCAGGATGAGCTTATGGGTTGGGCACGACCATTATCTGTCAAACCCAAGCAGCTGCACAGTGGCTCACATTGAGGTCGAAGCTGTATTCGCAGTCCCAGATGTAGTCACCCTCCAGGGCCTCCACAGGCACCTCAACAGGCTGGCCACTTTCATCAACCTCATCCGGCAACTGCTTGTACCTGACAAAGACAGCAGACGATCATACAGGTCACACCAGAGTCGGAAATTTCGCACGCGTAACGGGAATCAATTGATGTAGCAGAACAGAACAGAAGCGCGCAATGCTTTGTGGAGCCAGCACAAATTACTTGTCAACCCGTGCCAACCTGCAGGGCTTGAAAATGTATCACCCAGCTGCTGCTAGGAGCTGGCCAATGGTAACAGGTCATATCAGTTGAGGTAGCAACAAGGACACGTGTATAGATGACGAGCGCCAGAAACATTGTATACCAGAATGGGCTGACCACGCCTAGCCACCTCATACGGGATAGCTGCTTGTACCTGATTTTAGGTGGCAGCATGGTGCTTCGGAACTCCAAGCCGATTCATGAAGTTTGGGATACTTCTGCCGTATGTTACAGCAGAAGTATCCCAAACTTCATGAATCGGCTGGGAGTTCTGAAGCACCATGCTGCAGCTGCTTTGCGGCCTGGCTAATGCATCACGACAACAACAGCAGTCTAGATGAGCAGAGACTTTGACCAATGCACATCACCACCAGCAAAGCCTCGCTATCAGCCTCAGAGCTTCTTCAAACCTGCCAGTGAGCCCCGCTGCTGCAGCTTCGCTTGTAATGTACTAGCAAGCTGATATCAGGGTCAGCACTGTTGCTGTATATCATGTGGAGTCAAAGAAGGCATAGCAACCACGAAGAGCAGTAAAATCCCTACCAACTAGATGTCCAACTATTCCTGGCAGAGAGGGCTGCTGCTGCTGTGCAGCACTAGTGGACATTATAGCACAGTCACCACTGCTGGTATGCACCATGCTAGACAGAGAAGCCATGCCAGCAACGAAGAGCAGCAAACACAGTAAACTACTGAATGTCCGACCATACCTGGCAGAGAGGGCTGCTGCTGCTGTTGCAGCTTTGTGGTGTACTTGTGGACTCATAGCACAGTCATCATTGCTGCTATTACCATCCCAGAAAAGAGACACCATGCCAACAACGAAGAGCAGCGCACTTCCCTTATTTCGAATGCCCAAAGCACACCTGCCAGAGAGTGGTGCCGCTGCAGCTATCTGCTGTACTAGCAGACTCATAGCACAGTCAGCATTGCTGTTGGATACCATGCCAGAAAGAGCAACCACGCCAACGACAAAGCGCAGGAAACTGCCCAATCTCCTGAATGCCCAAAACATAGCTGCCAGAGAGTGCTGCTTCTGCAGCTCTCTGATGTACTACAAGACTCATACAACGGCCAGCATTGCTGCCGTATACCATGCCAGAAGACAGGAGTCATTCCAACGACAAGAGCGGGTAACTCCCCAATCCTATTGAAGGCCCAAAACATAGCTGCCAGAGAGTGCTGCTTCTGCAGCTCTCTGATGTACTACAAGACTCATACAACGGCCAGCATTGCTGCTATATACCATGCCAGAAGACAGGAGTCATTCCAGCGACGAAGAGCGGGTAACTCCCCAATCTGCTGAAGGCCCAACACATACCTGCCAGAGAGTGCTGCTGTTGCCACCTCCTGGGGTACTAGTGGACTCATAGCACAGTCAGCATTGCTGCTAGATACCATGCCAGGAAGAAGAATAATGCCAACAACGAAGAGCACGTAACTCCCAAATCCGTGGATGCCCAAAGCATACCTGCCAGAGAGTGCTGCTGTTGCCGCTTCCCGGGGTACTAGTAGACTCATCGCCGGCTCAGTCTTGTCCTGGTGCGGCTGATACGACTTGATCATACACCGAGAGACGAGCTTTGTACGTAGCTGAGGGTCCTTGATCTGGAGGACAGGGGCACGGAAGCCACATCAGCACAGCGGGAATTTGAGGTAGTACAGCTGGTGCATGTGAGGTGCGACAGCTGGTTCAATGACCGCTTTGAAGCCATGCACAACTGATCAGTGCCCCTGACCTGGCAGGCAACTCACAAGTTGGAGCAAGCACGGCCGCAACCATGCTGGGGTGTGATGCACAGGAACATTTAGTGCACGCCAATTCCACTGCACCACCAATCCAGGCGTTGCAACACAGACATCAATCGGGACCCATTCCAGGCAGATACCTACCTGCGCCAATGTCTTGCTGTCCTGTGATGGATCTCCACCTTCAAACCTGACTGTCACATACTTGTCCTCCCAGCTGTTGTAGTCAGGGAATAGTGGTATGTTCCTGACAGCCCTGAGATGCGGCTTGGTGGGGTGCCGAGGTGTGTTAGCTGCTGCGGTGAATGTGGCCTGCAAGGCAGTACAGAGAAAGAGCGCCCTTCTTGGACTGGTTGCATGAACGAGACACGTCAGCATCTCCTTGCAACTGAGGGCAGCTCGTGCTGCAGTGGCATATGCACACAATCCAGCTGTGACAGCAATTAGGATAACTGTTGGCAACAGATACTCTGAACACATTGTATAACCAGTGCTACCAAAGGCAGCGGGGCCTTGAAGCGATCATTGTGACAAGGATACTGTGCCAATTCAGCTGTGTCATCAACAGAAAATACCAAAATAATTGTGGGAAAGAAATGAGAAAAAGGGAAAAGAAAAGGAACAAAGAAACAACCCGGCACCTCAATATCCTGCAGCTGCTTCTCCCTGGTAAGCTCTTCTTGCTGCGCCATCTGGAATCGTGAGTTCTGAGTCCCGCCCAAACGCCTGCCTTCCTGAGGGCCGCCTGTGCTGGTCATGTACGTAGTAGCCATGAGCCAAGGTACGTTACCCTTGGCTGACCGCTTGACTTTGAGTGGTGACACCTTTTCACCAGTAGTGGGTAGGTTGTTTACGTCCTGGACAGCCATGACACACAGCAGAGCACAATGATTTGAAATCGGCAACAGCAGCAGGTGCAATAACTGCATAGTATTAGCCTGCCTGGACTGATGGGCCAGTGAGACTGGCTGCTGAGCTTCAAAGGCGATTCAAACAGCACATAGTTGACAATCTCCATCAGAAGTCGCCTAGCAGGGCTGCAAACTCACAAAGACATTGCGAGCTTTGTGCATTTGGTTCAAGGTGTGTAGTCTGTAAAGCGCTGCAGCTGGTGTCTAAGGCGTTATTTGAACAGCACACAACTAAAAACAACATTGGCAGTCGCCTAGCAGGCCTCAGGAGTCACAAAGACATTGCAAGCTTTGTCCATTGGTTCAAGGTCTGTAGTCCTGCTGAGCGCTGAATAGGGCACGACTCACCCGTAACAAGGCTTCATCTGCTGGATCTAGAGGTGGCTTCTGCGTGCTAAAGCTGGAAGGGACATTGTACCGCTCCAGATCCATCAAACTGCATAGCACACAACCAGACAGGTGATGCCAACTTCAGCAACCTTGTGTAGGACAACTGCACAAGGAAGTACCAATGAACTGCAGAAGCTTTTAGTTTTGAGTCGCGTAGGCAACTGTCGCTGCTACAGCCAAGTCATGACTGAACATGATCACAAACACACTCTTCAGTGTTGATACTGGGGGTATACCCTCAGATACTGCAAAGGCTGTATCTCTGCCGTGCGTGACAGGTGTCCTGCAGGGTTTGTCATGGTACCTCATCATACATCTGCTGTTGCTAGAGCTATATCCCTGCTGTTCAAACCCGCTGCTGAACCAAGGACCCTGCTGTGTACTGCACACCTCACAGTGACACCAACATCTGCTGGTAAGAGCAACTCCCTGCGTGGCTGCTGCTCCATGCTGGTAAGAAAGAACCGCGATAACCGATCAGGCTCAAACCGCGACACCAGCAGCTTTGGGTCAGCAGGAATCTGCAGGTTTGAAACACACAGACAGCACATGAATATGCTACTGCGTGTTCTGGCAGACCGGAGGAGCACCCCGGGAGCTGCAGCACAAACTAGCATGTTGTGGAGCTCGCAATTTGCATACTGTGAATATGCAGAGGCTGCTGGCATGTGCACTCTGCTGTTGATATTCAAGGCAAGCAGTTATAAACATGCTCGAGGTTTGCTGGCTACCTTGCGCCGCAATCCACTATCTGCAACAAGAATCTTGCGCCTGCAATCTAGTGAAGGCACACTGCTGTAGGAGAGAGTCCTGAATACACTGGCAACGGCAAGAACTCCATCAGAAACTGCAGCGCCGCCCACCTCTGGTAGATCATTCTTGAATTTGATGTTACATATGAACGGGGTCTCACGCCTAAGCCGCAGCAGCTCCT
>NSMO01004406.1:10073-20853 GCA_002588565.1 Coelastrella sp. UTEX B 3026 | reverse complement strand
ATGTAGTGTTTTCATGCAGTGCGCTTCGTGCCCTGCTTGTTGCAGTGGTGTATGCTTGCAGCAGCAGTAGCTGTTCCTGAGACCACTGGACTTTGAACAGCCATGCAGCTGTCGGCCCGCCAGTAACTCTACGACATCATCGTACGCTGGGCCTCAGGCAGTGCTTGATGCTTGAATTTCTGGTTTCGAATCAGTCTAATGCAGCAACACCCCTTCAAGGAGGCATAACATCCTGCAACAGCCAGCACCCAGCAACAGCACCACATCATTTACTCCTGCACCGACTCATCAGCATCCTGCATACACATGTGTCACGTTCACAGGAGGTCCTACGCGTATGGGCTGAGTTGGGCGCCAAGGATCCTCAGCAGTTGAAGCAGCTGCTTATGAAGCGTTCTATGCAACCGCTGTCAGCACTGGTTATACAAACAGTGCTGGACTTTGTAGCATCTGGAGGTAAGCAGCTAACTACAGCATTTGTGCTGTTTGCAGCATCTCTTTCAGATCTCGGGGTCGCATATTCACGAATATTACTTAGCAGCCTCGCGTATGCATCGTTTTTCTGCAGCATACGCGAGGTTGCGCGCACAGTGCTGCTGTAGGGTCAATTTTCCTGCCGCAGCAACCATCGCCCCTTCAGGGTCATGACCGAGTCAGTGTGCACTGATATGCAGGTGGCTTCTACGTTGGCAAGATCTCCACTGAGGCAGACTTTCCGGGCAGCATACTCATCGGGCTGTTAGGCTACTTCTTTGCTTGCTACTATCTCCTACAGGTGAGCCTCACAGCATGCAGCTAAAGCATAGCATGGCACATGCGCACAACCCCACGCACGGCTGATATGTTGCGCACATGTGGGCTGCATAATACAACACTGTTTTGGTGTGGTCATGAGCTGGGTGTGCACAGCCTGCATGGGCCATCAGTCCCCTTGCTGTCCGCAACTGACTACCAAACCCTGGCAGCCAGTCACCAGGCAAGCTCTGTTTGAAGTCAGGAGGCAGTTATACATTTTCAGGCTTCCTTGTTTCCTGCAGAGTATTGAGAATGGGACGGACTCTGTATCCTACCAAACGGTTGGAGCAGCTTGTCATTGGTCATGTGAGACGCCACATAGTAGACAGAGGCAACTACCCAATAACACACCACCACCCAATCGATCTTTGAGGTTGATAGAGTCTACATTTAGTGTATATGTGTGCCTTGTCACTCCCGCAGGGTGTGTTCCAGTTGACAGCTCTCGCCAACCTGTTATCAGCGGCGAACCGCTACTCCACAGATGCCACAGTGCTGCTGGCAGCAGTACGTGAGCTGGCAGGACCTGGCAGCGGTCTGTCAGTTGTGGACTCAGCCAACCTCGTTGCAAACACGTTGAAGGTCATCCAAATGCTGGAGACCATAGGCGAACAGCTCAAGGTGCGCCAGCGGGGTCTTGAGGCTTGAAATGCAGGCCAGCGGCTTGTGCTGTCTATCTGCTGTGAGCAGCACTCTGACGCGGTTACACAAGATGCTTGGCCGGCCTCATTCGTATCCATCCACGAGGCGTGTGTGCTTCCTGCTGATGGCCCGAGGGCTGCGGAGAGGTGCTGGATGCACCTATGTGTCCTGGGAGAGTAGTTGAGCATGCATGCCAGCCCTTCACCGCCTTGGAGCCTCCACTTGCAAGTTTTCAGGTGGTGGTATAGAACCAGCAACCCTGAACCTTCAACTGCAAGTGCATTCTCAGGAAACAGTGCCCCCAACATCATCTTTCCTGCAGAAAATCACCCCTGGTGGTGAGGCCCCAGCAGCCTGGCCAACACCCCAGCACACTCGACCCTACAACTGGCAGATGTAGCTCGTTGCTCATGTGCACTTTGCTGCAGCACACCTCTCTACATTCTCTAAGCACATACACTCCCTACCCCGAGCAACCGGCAGTGCAACCAGTCCCCTGCTGCTGAGGGCCATGCACCTTTTCATGATGTGCTATTGTATTTGCAGGACATCACACCTGGTGGCGAAGGGCCCAGCAGCCTGGCCAACCTGTCGGCATACTTGACACTGCAACGTGCTGAGGAGGTGTATGGCTTCCAGCCCGAGAAGTACGGCCTGTCAGAGGCGCAGGCGGCCGATATTGCCGGTGTGTTCAGTCAGTTTGATGCCAATGAAGATGGGCGACTAGAACAGTCGGAGCTCCGAGTGCTCTGGTGGGTAGCTGGGTGTGTTTAGGCTCCTGGGGCTGAAGCACAACCGCTGAACCAGCTTCGGGCTTGCTTGTTGCAACTGCTTGCCGGTGGTTACTGCAAACTTATGGTGCTAAACATACTAGTCAGTGCATTTATTTGGATGCCATGACAAGTGCGTGCTTGGGCCTGCACTTCTAGAAGAGACTTGACACTGCAGTAGGTTATCGCGGCAGTGCATCAGCAGGCACAATGTGGTCAGTCTGTTGTACATCGTGTGAGGTGCCAGGCGTGCAGCTGGCTGGCAATAGTGCGGTGCAGGCTCACCATTGTCTCAGGTGCCGTAGCAGCACTGCTGTTGTCTTGCAGCAGCAGTCTGCCTCAGCTGTGGGAGCGAGATCCCACGACTTCAGGAAAGCTACACCACCACATGAAAGATTGCTGATTGCCAATGTCTGTCAACTGTCTGCAGCGCCCAGCTGGGTACTGAGATCAGCCAAGCCGAAGCCAAGGAAGCTATCCGCATCCTGGACAGCAGCAACACTGGCTACATACAGTTTGCTGACTTTGTGGAGTGGTACATGGGCACCAAGCCCAGCAGGGAAGCCAAGGATGCCGCCAGCACACAGTCAGTGTGATGAGACTTGACGCACTGCCAAGCTGTACGGCTCCAGATCTTATATGTAGCTTTGCATGTGTGATCTGGTCTTTGGCCAAGGTTATTGGTCAGCAGTTGTTTGTTGAGTTGGGTTGATATGTGCGGGCTCAAGGAGCTGTACCATTTGTTGATGAGGTTGACGTGGCAAGTCGATATGTGAAGAGAGGGTTGGTGAACAGCAGCAAACAAGAATGCGCAAATGTTGCTGCAGTTGCTGAGTGATTGTTGAGTTGCTGTTAGAATCTGTGGTGGTCACTGGTTGTGGTTTGTGATCACAGGGTTTGCATCTGCAGTATTTGTTCAATAGACGTTGCATAGGTGCAGTTGTCCATGGATAACCGGTCATAGAAAGGGAAATTTACTTGGTTGTGAAGTGGAACGCGGCAAGCATGGGAAGCTTGGGTTGATTTGTCAGCAGTGTCACAGATGTCACACATGTAGAACAACAGTTCCGAAACAACAGAAAGGCATTTGAATATTCATTCTGCACTCTATGGCTAGTCTTACTGAGCCGCTGGCTCATGCACGTGGTACTCGCTGGCTGGCATTCTTGAAGGCTAGTGTCTTTGTATTACCCCACATACCACCCAGTTTTGATGTTCAAACATTGTTATGTTGATGCTGCGTTGGAATATGACGCAGACTTGCCGTGGCGTCTTGATGTCTTGATGTCGGCCGTCAATTGCTTCATCAGGATGTGACACACCAGCTGATTTGTGATGCTGTTGGGGGTTTGCTGAAGTGCTTGTACCAGACTGCTGCCTTGCTCCTATTGACTGTTCTGCAGCGCCCGAATGGTTTTCGGCCATAGTATCAAGTCGGATACAGTATTGGCAGCATCTGTTGCGCTGGCAACTGTAAAGTTGTTATTGCGCGGGTTTCTTGTGCGGCACTGCTGAACGACGAGGTAGGCATGTAACTGTGTTGACGCTGCGCACCATCGGCAATGCTAGACTGTTTGTTGCACTCCCACGGTAGTAAACTGCTTCAGCATTCGGCGCATCGCGGGCTCTAAGTACTTTCGGCTAGTCGCGTCATCTTCAGCCAGGAGTATGGCTTTCCCTCCATTGGCTTCCATATCCGATGCCACGCTAAAAGCGAAGGACGGTACAGAGCTAACTGCCAAAACGCTATGGGAAAAGCAGCCAGTGTTCGTGTATTGCATACGAAGGCCTGGATGTGGTGAGCAGCAGCACGAGCAGCAGCTGTGCGGATGGCTGCAGCACATCTCAAGGTCCCTCTCCCGCGTCTGACAGCTGAAGCCGAGTCTGCTGGTTGTGATTGCAGTTCTATGTCGCGACGAGGCACAAAAGCTGTGGCAGGAGCACAAGGCACTAGAAGCAGCTGGGCTCAGAGTCATATGCATAGTGCATGAATGGATTGACAGAGAGGTAATCAGTACGAGTCGATCGGCATAGGCGTTTCACTGTGACTTTGAGAACTTGTATGGGGCACCCTGCTTATGCATGCTGAGCGTATTGTTGAAGGCTCTGATGTGAACAATTTGTGCATGGATACTGCTCCTGCTGCTCTTGCACGTCTGCCTCCACATGGTTGGAACTGAACCAAGTGCATGATACCATTGGCCGGGTCTACAACATGTGCTTGTACGTGTTCCTGTATTGCAGATCAATGCATTTGTTCCTGAGTACTGGGGTGGCGAGATATACCACGATGTTGACAAAGCGTTCTACAAGGCGTTTGGTGATGGCCAGGTCAGAACCGGCAGCAGCCTTGCCTTGCTCAATCCCATCAGTCCAGTGTGGAGAAGAATCATGTCAGCGAGGTGAGCTTTAGTAGGTGACAGCCTGTGTGCAGGTCAACACCAATGCCAAGCAGTATGTGACATGACTTTTCCCGGCTCTTCAAGACCCTTGTGCCTATGCTTTTTCACATCAAGGAGTCTTCCAGCAGCATCAATAAGGTGTCTCATCTTGAGCAAGTACCTAGTAGATCACAATGACTGTGCCCGCGCTTTAGTGTGAAGACAGACCTGGTATTGCCAGCGGGGTCAATCAGGGCACATATCGCTACCAGTAGTCATGTACAGCTAGTAAGTAACGCACTACAGCAAGTTGTCCCTACCCATGTATTCGCAGGAAGAATGTTAAAGAAAGTAACGTAACTGGTGAAGCATCTATACTTGGTGGCTTGTTGGTGATCAAGTCCGGCACGGGTGGTATCGCCTACATGCATGCAGAGAAGACTTTTGGCGAGTTTCCTGACACACAGGAGGTCATTCAGGCAGCAAAGGCAGCTATTGGGACACGGTAGTTGATATCTGCCATGTACAGAAGCAGTCTGGCGGCAGCCGCAAGCATGCGGCGCGTTCAAAACATAAGGTTCTTCAGTTCATTGCAAGCACCTCGATCTATTGGCAAGTCAGTTGAAAGTTGCTCCTTTATGTATCATCCTTGATTTGTGTGCTGGCCAGACAGTATATGCTGTCCATGGTCTTCAAGTTGCTGCTCAGTGGCTGCTGACTCAGCAGCTCCGATACTGTCAGGGTGCTGATGTACCTCTTTCATGAGCAGCCATCCTGTGGCTAATTGGCAGTCATTGTGTTGTTGATTGTGGTCACAGCTGTTCAGGCTTATAACCGCAGCCATAGCGCGATGGTGATTGTATTGTATGCGATACAGTGTGAACTACTGCAGTGAATAACCCTGCCGTTGACCCCTGGAGCCGGCAGGCCAGTATGCAGGCTCTGGTTACAGCATAGACATGATGGCTGTAGAACCTGTCTTGCAAGCATACCGTATGCTTGAGCCTCAAGAGTGATGGCCGCCATTAACCAAGGTAATAATTAGCCGCAATGCCTGTTGCAGCAAGAATCCGTGTACCACGAGTGAGGCAATCCGAACATCAGTCCGTGTCGATGCTGATGTGTTGGCACATACCCGGTCCTACAGCGTGGTTGCTGACTTCTGCCGACTTCTGAAGCACCCTATGCCTGCCGCATGCAGCTACACTAAACACATATGTCTAAAACCACAACAAGTACACAGAACCTTGCTGTGTTGCAACACGGGAGAGAGGTACATGACATCCTGCAATGCAAAACTGATACATATCAGTAAGAATGTGCAGCATATATGGCATCAGAAACTGATGCTGGCGCACACACAATGCCACACCGTGCGCTGCTGCAAAGAGCTCAAGAAGCAGCCCTAGTGCCTCACCTCCACCATCAGCCATGGATATGCACATGATGCATCAGTGTTGTTATGGTAATACCAAGTGCTACCCATTGGCCATAGCCACAAGGCCATCAGCCTTAATGCACAGTGCTCTTCAAGATGACTGCATTCTAAGCAGCCATGGTTCAATCACGAGTCGCACTCTTTCATGAATGGGTGAACAACTAGTACTACTAGTAGTCATATTGCAGCCCCTGTTGTTCCCAGTTACCTCAAGGGTTCACACCCGTAAGGAGCCAGCTAATGGCTCATGGGCCCCCCCTCCCCCGAAGCCACGCACACCGACCTGCCCGCCATGTCTCAAAGACCAGTCCCATGCAGCACCCAGGGCAACTTCTGCGGGGCAACCACAGCGGCGTACACAACACACTGGCAGCCCGGCCCACACCAGCAAGTAAGTATCAAACTCCTATGCTATTGAACTCATTTCTGCCAGACACCACAGGGCAATCATGGCCTGCAATCTACTGATGGTACTGCACTGCAGGCTGTTGGATGCTGCATAACAAGTTGCATATGCTCAACGTAAGCCCCACTTAAGACAGCCATACATGCTACATGCAAAGAAAGCCACAAAGGCTTCAAATAGGACCTCAACGAACACTAAACGTCTAATTGAAGACAACAACACCTGCCAATATCTGGTATGTCGTGCATGTCTAGCTGTGGGCCACACAGGAAGCACAACAAACCTGAATTGAGCCACAGACACAAACTTATGTGTTGCAGCTCTGCAGCAACAAGGACACTCAACCCCCGGGCCGGAGACACCCCCCCTTTCTTCCCCCTCCCCCAATCCTTGGGCTCTCCCACTGACATGCTATCGTAAGCCCTGACCTTGTCTCATGCTACAGTCTTTGGAACCTATGCTGAACGCACCACATGGCAGTATCAGAATCACATGGCCAGCTGCAGCACCTGTAATCAATGGGATGCATGCGTGAGCATAAACCAACAATTAGCAGTAGACCAGCATCCTGCATTCCAGCCTGCTGCTGCGAATAGTACCTGGGCCTTAGGCCTATGAACTGCAACTGCGACGACTCCATCACCAACGACGAGCCTCAACTCACAAGGCACTCTGTCTCAAGTGCTTTTTAACCACGTACGACTACTTCATTACCTGTAATATGACACATTAAGATGCACCAATGTAGCTCATATAATCATCCAAGTGATGTGGTGTCTTCCCCAATCACTTGCTCCTAATTGATCACCCATTTCAGATCTGCCAGAGACTCATGAATGCACAAAAAAAGGTGTCCATTGGTGTCGCAGGACCAGCCACAAGATATGCACTTGGTCTAAGCCACAACTGAAGTTGCAGTGTGGTGTGTCCGGCATGACCAAAAACGGCAGCTTTCTCCCAGCCAACTCACAGGGGATTCACCAGCAGGCATGTCAATGCATATCAACCACCCCATGCTGTAGTCAGCTATTCACAAGCTTCAACTCACCAGCAACTATTCTAGCAGCTTTCAGCCAAAACATCAGCATGCAGGTCGGCTGTGTCTAACGCAGTCAAACCCCCAACTCAATTCAGTCAAATGCTCACATCCATTGCATGGAAGGTGCCCACAAGGGCTTTACGCTTTCACGCCATGTTGTGCTTACCTTGGCCAGCATGGTGTTTGCAAGCCAGGCCAAGGCCAACATATCACTGACAACGGAATTAGCCACAGCATGTATGCATATCACAGCCAGAGTCAATCCAATCATGCAACCTGCTGACATTCCTGCTGTAACTTCTCTACTGCCTGACAGTCACTCAACACAGACACAACACAAAACACTGGCCCACCGACTTGCTATGTTTCAGCCAAGCGACACTGGCGGCCGGATCCAACATACACCTGTGTCAGATGTGAGCAACATTAAGAACGTTTAACAGCCGTCAGTGATAAACTCCATATGTACATACGCTGAAAGCTACAACGAGTAGGGGCAACAAAAAAAGGTTGAAATCTTGCAGCCCGAACGACACCCGACAGGTTAGGCTAGACCAGGCCAGGCTTCAAGCTGCTATGCGGGCTGCAGCGTAGTGCAATGTGAACAGAAGTGTGCGTCTGTAAGAAACAGACCACCTCTAACGAACCGTACAGGTACTACAATAGACAGTATAGGTACCATCATGGAGGAATGAAACAACCTGGCCCACGGCAGATGCTGTTGGCAAGATATTATAACATGTGCACAACAGCCCCCCAGATGCCTGTGCCAACCATGCAAACAACGTCAAGCAATCCTATTGCCACCCTGCGGTGATATGTCAGCCGCACCTAGCCTGTAGATGCCGGGCAACCAACCTCCAGACAATCAAAGAACCCACAAGTTGAGCATGTAGTCCTTGGCCATGCAGTCGTCCACAACATCCCATTGATTGCCTGATGTATATACAGCCTATAGTCTCCTGACATCCTGTGGTGTGCTTCATCAGCTCAAGACCAGTTGTCATCTTCAATGTATTGACCACCCGGGGCACGTGTATATTGCCACCTTGCTTGCCACAAGCTGAGCTCTCCAACACAACACTTGGGCTTCCGCTGTACAGCTTCTCGCAGATGATGTGAGAGCTGTCATGGATTCCACATGCCCGACCGCCAGCTGCAGCCAGCCATCTTGTTGTATAGCCATCATGCTGTTGTTATATACATAGACCAGATACAGTAACATCACAGCCGATGGAGTATGGGAACAGCATGTTGCCAGAGCTGATGCTACTTTGTGTGCTTCCCAAGCCCTTACTTCACTGTCAGAAGAAGACTCCACAGCCCACAACTTGGGACTGATACATCATGACACTAGACAGCTTGGACAGCTCATCAACTCCACTTTTTCAGGCTTAAATGCGCTGAACCTGTGCCAGTTGTGACCTTAGGCCCCCAATGCGCACCGCTAGTTAGCCGTATGGGGGCTTGTTGTACGATTGCCCTTGCCCTGCATGTTACCCTGCCATGATGTGTTGGTAGCCGTGTGTCATCTTCCAGCTCTTGACCCCCTCCTGCTCATCAGGCTCATAGGTAGGTACAGCAGAATGAGGGGCACCCTACAAACACAGTTTGCAACAACACCATCAGACTGTGGTTTCAGAACCACCAGATTAGTGCTTTTAGCTCAGTACTTCAAATAGCCTGCATCACCTGTTCAGGCAGACACAATAATACACAAGCTACAGTGCACAGCTCTGAGATAGCTGTTGACCGGTTGTCTGTGCAGAGTGCAGTTCAACATCTTTACGTGAGGAATACACAGTAAGGCTGGTTGAAATCACAGCGCTGTATTGCTGCCCGGCGCTATCAGACAACGCTAATGACGGGTTATCCACAGAATGGATGCCCCCAAATATGCCCAACCAGCCGAAGCGATCTTCAATAGTGGTCCAGGTCTCACCTTTCTCAAGAAGTAGATAGTGTCTAGTGCTTCTATAGGAGGTTGTCCGGGTACGCTGCTGTTCAGCAACTCCAACTTGACCTCCCAGGTCTTGCCCGGCGGGGTCAGCGGTAGATCCAGCGTACCAATCTCAACACCAGCGCGCTTGTTTTCCTGCAACACACAACAGTAGCAGTGGCTATGTACAGATAAGAACACACACAGACACCCCCCCCCTCTGGTGTCAGATATGCTGTGCAACACAGCTGGTAATGTTCAAGATCAGATGCCAAGGTTCAGAGCAAGGCTACGACGAAGAGGAAAAAGGTGATACCCAAATCCGATAAACAATTGCAAAGCAGCACAGGCGGTAGCCCCGCTGGCAAGGCGTGTAGAACGCACGCATGTCTCACAACTACAGGCATTACTACAAGGCAGCTTACCGATATTGGTAGCTGAGCTCTGATTCTCATTGCTGTGCCATCTTCAATGTTCTTGTAGGGCCCAAACCACAGCCTGAATGTTGCAGTCTGGTTGGATTGGTAGTACAAGGTAACACTGTATGTGCCAGCTGTTGCTACCTGCAAACACACATGGATAGATACACAAGTAGTTGTGGATTACACTGTATACACGGGTTGCAGCTATCACCCTTGATGGCCATGTGTGGACATGGTATGCTTGGTGACTCTCCAATCCGTTCGTAGAATGCACACAGTCGTACCAAAGGGCTGTTCTGCACAGCTGTGCTGTGAGTATGCTTCTGAAATCAGTACAACAAGCAAGACCGCAAGACATCTGGTGAAAACGAGCAATAGAAAGGCCTGTTAAAGTGACTGAGCCATACATGTAAAAAGTCAAATGCGCTTCCAAGAGCTGCAGTGTTACAGTTGGGGGTGACCACCCAAGAGCTCTCTGGGCAGCTCATGATGACAAGCTCTGGCGCTGACAGCATCCAGACACCTCGACAGAAAGCTTTGTGTCGCACATGCAGCTGAGTCACCAGCTCCACACACCTTGACCCTGTAGTAAGCGCTGTCACCCGCTTTGAGGAAGCCTGCCAAGCCCATTGGTAACACATTCACATCGAACCTTGTCCGCTGTATTGCACCATCAGCAACGATGTTGGCCCCCGGCCGCTTTTCCAAGCCGATTATGAATGTGGCTTTCTCAAAGCTGTGGTTGCTGTACAGCATGTCCTGCCACCAGATTGCTGCCTGGTTTGCAAGGTACTGAGCCATTTCAGGCTCGCTGTTGGACACCTGTCAAAAACAAAAGCACAGGTGAGTCGCAAGACAATGCCTCATGGAAAGCACACCAGCAGGAGTGTTGCCTGCTGTGTGCTGGCATGGGCCGCTTGAGACTGCTTTGTGACACAACAGTTGGTA
>NSMO01004405.1:0-10850 GCA_002588565.1 Coelastrella sp. UTEX B 3026 | reverse complement strand
CACAGCATCAGTGAACAGCAGCAGACGCACTGTGTCCATTGCCCGTCTAACAGCTATAGCAGAAGAAAGCGGCAGCACTGTGTCAACTCCCACAGCAGAGACAGCCCACAACTCAGGCGGCAATGACAGTACTTCACTTCCAACGTCCAGATACGAGTCAGGGTTTCAATCTGGGCCAGGCACTAGCATACCGGACTCTAGCCCCTGGACCTCTCAGCGTTCCGCTGCAGCACCAGCAGTTACAGAAGCAGCAGCAGCAACTGGGAGAGGGACGACAGCAGATGGATCAGACCCCATTGGCCCAGCTAGGACAGCAGAAGGCAGCGCTGCTGCTTCACGGCTTGGTAGCAGCAGGAGCTTACACTCTCAGCAGTCAGCAGCAAATGCTGCAGCCGAGGCAGCAGCAGCAGCAGTGGATGCAGAAGAGGCACAGAGCTTGCCTGGCAGCACTGGCAGCAAGTATGTGCAGCCGCAAGCACCAGTGCGCAGCCAAAGCACAAGCAGCAATGGCAGCAGTGCCAACAACCCTTCACATAGTGGCAACAGTGAATCTGGTCTACGGAAAGCGGTCTACAGCCACGCAGGCTCTGGGTCACAAAGCTCAGCCCGGGACGGCCTCAACCAAAGTAGTAGTGGCAACCCCAGTCAAGCTGGCAGTACCAGTCATGTAGTCCTATCAAATGGACAAGTTGTTATTTCCAATTCAGAACCTACTAGTGTTCCCGCTAGTCCAACAACAGCAGAAATGACCGCGTACTTGAGGCATGCAGATCCTGTAGACAGCTGGGTCACGTCACAAGCTGCTGCACTGCTGCCGGCGCCTGCCTGGGGTGCACAGCAGCAGCAGCAGCAGCAGCAGCAGCGTGGGAGACTGCAAATGGTTGCATCTGTCAAGTATGCTGATGCAGCATTGGTAGACAGTCCAACCGCAGGATGGAGCTCTGGGGTGTCCAGCCTGTCAGAACAGCAGCAGCAGCAGCATGAACGGCAGCGACGGCCACGCGGGCGGCTGCAGGCAGTAGAGTCTATCCGGTTTGCTGCCGCTGCTGCAATTGTTGACAGTCCAACCGCTGTCTGGACTTCCGGAGTATCTAGTGTGCAGCAGCAGCAAGCGCTCGGCAGGCCAGACACTTCTATGCGCAGCTGGGAGCACGCAGCGCAGCGGCAGTACAGCAGTCTGGCTGCAGACACAGACACGGTTACAGTGGCCAGCAAGGTGCCCTCAGCAGCAACCACCAGTGCAACACCAGCTGCCAGTGTAGTCAGTATGGCCAGCAGCACCAGCAAGCCCCGCAGCAGTTTGTCGAGTTGGTTAGGAAGTAAGAGGCCCAGTCATGCAGGCAGTCCCGAGCCAGAACACTCCGTGGGGGAGTGGCAACAGCAGGGAGACAGTAGGAGAAGGGGCAGTGCAAGTGCTGCGGGGGGCACCAGGAACAGCAGCAGGAGGGCTAGCTTACTACAGGTGATACAACTCTGAATGTAGCCTTTATAACTCGTCAACTGCAATCTTGCGATTGTCTTTACTTTGCCTGATTGTTACATCGTCATGTGCTCTGATGGCCACAGCTGTGTGTTTCGGACCATAACAGGCAACAGTATGGCCATTGCGGAGTGCTGGGTAGTAGCACGTATACACCATTGGAACATTACTGCATTCGGCCATTATGTGGTAGCTCTGTTGCCCCCCCCCCCCCCCCATTGGCATGATACAATACAAAACCCATCCGTATTGGCTGATGTGTTTGCAGGAGAACGCATCCAGCAGTTTCCAATTGCATGATGGCCCAGCTGGCTGGGGCCAACCGCCTGAGACGCCAGCATTTGCAGCACAGCCAACACAGCAGAAACCCTTGCCTTGGGGCACAGATAACAAGCATGTAACACAGCAGCAACAGCAGGAACAGCAGGAACGGCAAGGCCAGAACTTGCAGCAGCAGCAGCAGCAGTGGGACTGGGAGCTCATGGAGCCTGAGGTGGAGCAGCAGCAGCAGCAGCAGGGGACAGCGACCTGGCAACCAGATGAGCTGCTGCAGCAGCGGCAGCAGCAGTATGAAGATTGGCAGCAGCAGCAGCAGCAGCAGCAGCAGCAGCAGTACAGCGGTCCTGTAGCTGTGGATGCAGACCCAGGCAATATGCGAGTTGCAATAATCGCCCAGCAAGATGTGAATGAGCATCATGCACTGCTATCTGTACTCAACCCTTTGGAGTTTGTGCTGTGGCAGCAGCGGCAGCAGCAGCGCATGCTGCTGGATCGTGCATTGCAGGCTCTAACAACTTTACAAGCAGATGTGGACACTCTGCTAGTAGCAAACCAGGCTGCTGCTGTGGAGGCAGCGGCAGCAGTGGAATGCAGGCGGATTGTGTTGGAACTGCAGCAACAGCAGCATCTGCTGGAGCAGGAGCTGCTGTCGGCCCAGCAGCAGCAGCAGTATGGCAATGCAAAACACCAAACCTACAGCAAGGACACATTAACAGGCGGTCAATCAGCAGCAGCGGTGGGTGGCACCGCTGGTGACCAGTGGCTGATCAAAGCGGACTGGCCACAGCGGGAGGCTGTAGCCAGGATTGAAAGTGAATCTGCAAGCCCCCAAGTTGAAGGCACAGCAGCACCAGCAGCAGCAGCAGAAGTTGATGACTTTGAAGCTGAGTTGCTGCGCCTGGAAGCAGCAGCACCTGGCAGGCGGCTGTCAGCTGACACACTACAAATGTACTACGCTGCACATGCTTGGACAGAGAACAGCCAGGGGGCCCTGTCAGCTGCTGAACCTCAGCAGGACATGCAGCAAATTGCAGCATCACCAGCACAAGACAGCACGACAGCAGCTTCACAGCAACAGACAGAACAGCAGCAACAGCAGGGACGGCCAGATGTGGCAGCAGCAACAGCGGCAACGGGTGATTTGTTTGATGATTTTGAGGCACAGTTGCTGGCCCTTGAGGCAGCGGCGCCTGGTAGGCGGCTCTCAGCTGAAACAGCAGCAGCACTGGCAGCAGAAGAAGTCACTGCTGCTCCTGCTGCTGCTGCCAGCACTGAGGGCCAGGCACCCGACGGTGTTGTTGATGACCAACTGTCTCAGCTGAAGCAAAGCAGCAAACCAGCAACTGCAGCAGCAGCAGCTACTACCGACGCTGCTGCTGCTGCGGACACGACAGAGGCTGCATCCACAGTTGAAGCCATCAATCAATGTATTGATGACTTTGAAGCGCAGTTGCTAGCTTTGGAGGCAGCAGCACCTGGTAGGCGGCTCTCAGCGGGGCTAGCAGCAGCAGCAGACAGCCTGGCAGATGATCCTATACACAGCACCAGTGGCAGCATTCAGGACAGCAGTCAGGGCGGCCAAGGGCCAGCCCAAGCACAGACTGCAGTGGTTATGGGTGATACCCAGCAGACTAGTAGTGCTGGAGGGGTTGTTACTGTTCAGCAGCAGCGCTCCGTAACATTCCTGCTGCCAGGAGAAGAGGTCAGCACAGATGGCAATGCACCAAAGCCAGCAAGCAACAGCAGCAGCGACGGCAGCATCAGCAGCGGCAGCGTGCCTGGCGCAGCACAGCCAGGCAGCAGCGCCGGCATAGAGGAACAGTCATCCTTGGGTGACTTTGAGCAGGAGCTGATGGCCCTGGAGGCCGTTGCTGCTGGGCGGCAAATGCAGCCTGGGGCCAGCAGCAGCAGCAGCAGCAGCGAGAGCCCCACCAGTGCCAACAGCGTTTCAAAGAACGTCGGCACCGCATCGCAAGACACAGTCTCATTGCTTCTGCCACAGCAGAGCACAGAAGCTGCTTTGGTTGCACAGCCTGCTGCTGCTGCCAACACAGCCCCTGCTGCTGCTGCTGCCATTCTGGCGAGCAGTGATGGCATTGGCATGTTTGGTGGCAGCAGCATATATGGGGGATTGCAGGCTGTTCAACCTGAAGCTGTTCAGCTACCTCCTCCCCCTGCTGCTGCTGCTGCTGCTACTGCTACTGAATCAGCACCACCGGCCAATGACATCAGCAGTAACAGTGGGGCCAGCAGAGAGCATAGCACCAGCAGCAGCAGCGAAGATGACTTTGAGACACTAATGCGAGCTAATGAGACTGCTGCCAGAAAGGCCGTTGGACACACTGCAGCAGCGGCAGCGCCAGATGAAAGATGGTGGGAATCAGGCGCTGGTGAGCAGCAGCAGCAGCAGCAGCAGCAGGGCGTATCAATCTTGTCAGTTGCAAGACAGGAGTCCCTGCAGCAGCAGCAGATTGCAGAGCCTGAAGGCATTGCTGATGCTGATGACTTTGAGGCCTTGATGCGTGCTAATGAGACTGCTGCAAGAGCAGCTGCTGGTCATGGTGCAGCAGATACATCAGCAGCAGACGATACTTGGTGGGAAACAGGGGGGCACGAACAGCAGCACGAGCAACAGCAGCAGGAAGGTGTGTCTCAGGAGCAGCAGGATGGTATGCAGCTAGAGGCAGCAGCAGTTCAAGAACCTAATGCAGTACCTGATCCAGCAGCAGTAGAAGAATCAGAACCTCCTGCAAGCAGCGGCAGCAGCAACAGCAGTGCAGCAGATGGCGGGGATGTTCAAGTTCTGGTTCTAGACTTTGGTCATGTGGGCAGCATTGGGTCTGATGTGTCTGGTTTACCGCTGTCGCCACGGAGTGCCGCTCTTGGTGGGATGCTGCAGTTCCAGCAGGCAGCAGCAGCAGCAGCTGCTGTTGCTGCTGGGGATGCAGCAGGTGCAGCAGATGTTGCAGCAGCCGCTGCTACTGCTGATGAACCAGAGGTCACCACTGGTGCAGCAGCAGCGACAGCAGCAGCAGCAGCAGCATCTGAAGCTGAGGCTTTACATGCTGTGCCGGATGCTGCAGCGATGAGCCTGAATGGAGATGCGAGTTCACTGGGTAGCAGGACAACTTCCATTGCAGTATTAGCAGCTGGTGACAATCCTGCAGACAACAGCAACGAGGTTGCTGTTCCAGTTGGTGCTGCTGTAGATGCCAAAGCTGCAGGCACCTCCCTAGTTGTTGAGGCTGCTGCTGCTGATGTCGGAGAGAGCAGCAGTGCAGCAGCAGACCACACAGCTGTCACAGCAATCGTTGATGACAGTACTGCTGAGGCTAGTAGTGATGTTGCTGCAGTTGCTGCGGAGGCTGCGGACGTTGTTGACACTAGCAGCAATGGATCTGCTGCTGCTGCTGCTGCTGCTGCTGACTCCAGCAGCAGTAGTAGTGTGGCAGCAGCGACTAACCAGCAGCAACAAGAGGGCCAGCAACAGCAGCAAGCTGAATACGATATGCAGCATCACCAGCAGCAGCAGCAGCAGCAGCGGGGTAGCCCAGTCAGCAGTGGGAATGGCAGTGTCAGGGGAGAAGGACCACAGCAGCAGTCTACAGCAGACAGCAGCAGTGCCCGCAGCAGCCCAGATAACAACCAAGGGATGTACGCCAGCAACTCAACTGACACAGCCGCCACTGCTGCTGAAGAGAAGGTACTTGGAGCTGCCGCAGAGGCGGGGCTACTTGCTGCTGATAGAACAGCAAGCACAAGCACTACTGATGGTCATATCGTCATCGTCAACAGCAGCAGCAGCAGTGGCAGCATGGCAACAGCAGTAAATAGTAGCAGTCCTGCAGGTCGAATTGAAGACGTCTCTGCAGGCCAGACCTATGGTGGCCTGACAGGCAGTACTTCAGCTGGGCCAGGAACTGGTGATGTGCAGCAGCACCAGCAGCTAGCAGAGCGTTATCCTGGGGTAGATGTCACAATCCCATCGGTCAGTCCTGTTGACACCTTGGCAACAGCGACACAGGCAGATGTAACACAGCAGCCTCTGGAACTGCAGCAATCTACTGCTGCTTCTCAAGCCGACCAGCTGCTGCAGAATGCAACCCACCTTGCACAATCCCTGACTGCAGGATACCAACCCTGTTTAGCTCCCGCAGCAAAAGCAGCAATGCTGAATGTAGCTCACATGCTTGCTGAGTCTAGCTCCGGTGCAGCTAAGGATTCTCCTGTTCAGGGGCTGGTTGTCCAAGCAACCAGTACTTGGTCAGCAGAGCAGCCCCCTCCTGCTGCTGCTGCTGCTGAACAAACAAAGCCCCAACAGCAGCAGCAGCAGCAGCAGGATGGGCTGCAATTTGACAGCAGCAGTAGTTTTAGACCTATCATGTCTGTCAATGCTGCAAACAGCAGCAGTGATAGCATTACAAGCTGCAGCATCCAGCCCGCTTCAGTGCCAGTAGTGGCCGCGACAGCGGACTCGTTCCAAGTCAGTGCAACACCCTCAGGTGACAATGCACAGCCAGCAGCAGCAGCAGCAGCGCTGGGTGCAACCACCCAAGCTGGGTATCGGTCATTTGGTGACAGCAGCTACCTCAGCCTTTCCAACAGCCATAGTGTGCGTTCATTAGCTGGATCTGAGGGTGTCTGTGCTGCTGCTGCTGCTGCTGCTGCTGCTGCTCCTGGCAATCTGCCGGCAGCAGCAGCAGCAGCAACGGCCACCTACAGTGCAACCACAGGATCTGGGACCGCTGCAAATGTGGCTGCAAGTGGTGTGGGCTTGCCTGGGTCAGAATGTGTAGTGCATGACAGCGGTGAGCAGCAGCAGCAGCAGCAGTTGCAGGGCAGCTGGTGCAGAGCGTCCCAGAGCTCTGACGGCAGCAGTAGTGGCAGCCAGGGTGCCAATAGTAGGGCTGTTGGCCAGTCTGACACCAGCAAGCCACATATGAAGCAGCTTCCAAGACCACCTTGCATGAATGATGTGATTTATGAAGTTGAAACTCGTTGTTGCGAGCTGCCAGGTGTCATGCAAGAAGCTGCTGCTGCCACTGCAGATGAGCAGCAGCAGCAGCATGTTCAAACATGTTACCAGGCACAGCCACTTTGCTATGAGCAGTACTGTGGCAGCAGCAGGAGCATGCCATCAACAGCACCAGCAGCAGCATCCACCAGCAGGGCCACCTCTGCCGCTGCTGCCGGAATTTCTGAACTAAGCAGTGGCAATCATTACAGCCGCAGGCAGCCACTGCAGCAGCAATCGCATTATCAGCAGCAGCAGCAGCAGCAGCTTATCAGGTGCGATACCAACTCCTTGTGTGACTACTCATCTACCCTGAGTCGTGCCAGCAGCAGCAGTAGCAGCAGTGATGTGAGCGGCATTGAGGACTTATCAGACTCTGATGGAGCCCCTTCTGCTGAAGACCCTTTGCTGCAAACATCTGCTTTCATAGCAGTACGGAGCCCTTGGAAACATCGTAGCCATACTGGCCTGTGGCATAGCGGATTTGGATCGCTAACTGCTGATGCTGCTGCAGCAGCAGCACAGAGCCCAAAGAACAGCAGCCGCTCTCAGAAGCAAGTTCTGCAGCAAACTCCCAACGGCGTGCAGCATACAGTGCAGGTGCCAGCAGCAAGTGCTGGTAGGAAGGCAGTAATCAGCACCCACCACAGTACCAGCCCAAAGCACCACCCCAGGTCCAAAGCCAAGGTTACTTCATACATAAAAAAGCAGCTAGCCAGAATCGACAGCAAGTTGATTAGCATTGAAATGCTGGCACAGAATGATATACAGGAGCAGCAGCGACTGCAGGAGGACTTGCAGCAGCAGCGGCAGCAGTGGCAGCAGCAGCTGGAGCAGGTCACGCAGCAGCAGTGGGCGGAAGAGAGGTATGGATCAGCAGGATCTGAGCAGCAGCAGCAGCAGCAGCAGCTGGAGATTGACAGGCACCATGCTGAACTGTTTGGCTGGGGTCATGTAGCAGCAGCAAGACCAGCATCAGCGGGAGCAATGCAGAACGGCTTGATCTATGCAGCAGGTCCCTTTGCAGATACGACACACAAGTCACCAGGACGGTCTGCAACTGCTCAGCACATGCACAGCTGGCGTGAAAGCAGCAGGCCGTATCATTGGGAGTCGCACAGCAAGGCAGATTGGCTAGGGCCACCAGCGGCAGCAGCAGCAGCAGAAGGGCTTGCACACGATTATTATGTCGATCATGATGATCAGCAGCAGTATGGCAAGCAAACCAGTTTCCTCTCAAGCAGTAGGGCAAACCAGTATATGCAGAAGCATAGGGTGCCCTGTAAGGATAGCCCTCAAAGGGCTGTCCCAGAGCATTTCAGCAGACATGCTACTGATGGAACTGGTAGCCCAACAGGTTATAACTTGCTTGCTAGACGGCCGAGTTCAGCTGGCAGTGTGCCTAATGGTGGCCGCAACTACGACGCCATCTTTAGCACGCCCTGTGCGGCTCCCGGACAGCGCCGGACTTGGCAAGACCCTTCAACAGCAGCACAGCATGGACCCAGCCGATTTGGCAACACCAATGACTGGTTGACCCATGAACCCAATGATAGGCAAAGGCTCTGTGTTCCCCAAAACACAACATATAGGAGAGGTGTACTTAGTCTTGGAGTTCAGGAGCCATATTCAGGGCAGGGGGGTGGCCCATTGAATAACTATCAGGGTCAGTTGTATGGTTTGCCGATTGAGCATTGGGTGCTTCCTCCAACAACTGGAGCAGAACATCGGCAACACGTTCCGCAGCCGCCCGGCACCCCTGAGCCCTATGCGAGAACAGCAAAAGCAGCAGCAGGCATACCAAGCGCAGCAGCAGTGTCGCAGACCCAGCCACTTGCAGGGCTCTTAAGTGACCGTCAGGCTGGCAGTTGCGATGCTGGGTTGGATCATAGGTCCCTTGTGAAGCCTCCGCAGTCTAGTGATGGTGCCAGCAGGATGCCGTTGCAGGTTCGGACCTACAGAAGTAATCTGGTGCAGCGCACTGGTGCTGCTGCGGCGGGGCAGCTAACTGGTGTCACTAGCAGTAGCAGCAGTCCTCAGTACAGCGGGCTGTGGAGGGAAGTGATGTTGGAATGTGAGCGTGAGGCAGCTGAACAGGCGTTAATTATGTCTCAAGTTGCTGGTGTAGCAGCTGAGTCCAAGGTTGTTGCTGCAGCTCTGCGCAGCAACTGGGACCTGCTGCTGTGATGCTGGTATTGGGAGTGGATCATGGGTGTGTGCCGTGTTACACTTAGTAAGTACGGGTGCAATGCAGCTACATACACATGAACCTGGATAGGCTCGAAGGTTTTGGGAAGGTACTGGGTCCTAGCGTGTTCGTGTGTTGCAGTACTACCAGAGGAGGAGAGGTTTCTGTTACTCTTGACTCCATAACCTGTTAGCATAGATCGAGCGGCCGACTGCAGCATCATGTTGCAGGAATCTACGTGTGTGGGGCAATGGTGTCCAGCTGTGCTGTTTGTAGCTTTGCTGCTATTGAAGAACACGAGCAGCAGCTGCAGCGGGTGTCACGTATTGAGTACAACTTGAAGTCTGTGTGTTTTGCCTTGGTTTCGGGTTCATTGGCCAATGATGGTTCCTGATCGAGGCCTCCGTTTAGATGCTTAGATGTAAGGTGTACTTTTTTGATCATGATCATCTGTCTAGATGACAGGTCTACTATGTTGTGCAGCACTGCGTTGCATTGGCTCAGTGTCTTTTACAGCCTGCAGAGCCTAGATATCATATCCAGTATGTACAAGACTCAAGTTTGCTCAATGTTCCAACCTTCCAAAACCCATCCACCCGCATGTCAGATGCAAGGTGTTACCAACAATGACAGCCCTTCGAAGGGTGAATGGTGAGTTCACCACAAATCTACTTGATATCAAGTGCATATCCACATGGACTGTGAGTCACCAGCAGTCCCAAACGATCATACGGTATAAGGTGCTTGGACATTGAATGTCCAAGCACCTATATGTTGCATCGGCTCAGTCACTTTTGCATACCAAATACCCAGTGCCTGGTTCATTGCATACTTGTGTCATAGGGACTCCCAGTATACTATACCCGAATGGTGACCTCTGCAACAAGCAACTGCTGTTGCTGCTGCTGGTACCACAACACACACCAACTATCAGAATCCTCACAGCACGCCCCTGCATGTAGCCACCTGCAGATGTTGTCTCACATCATGCAGCACTTGCAACGCTAGAACCAGCAGCTGTGGAAGGCCCAGGTGGCACACAACCCATCATTTGGCACTCTATGTTGCATGAATCAAACTTGACAGCTGGGTACCCCGAAGTACTGCTTCCATCATATAGACCTCGGAGTATACATGCATACATATATGTCTGCAACTTTGACAGCTGGGGTGGGCTCATCTGGTGAAGTATGGGGCAAATCGACGAACTCAGCACCTATCAAAGCACTTGACCTCTTGCTGACTGACTGAATCGGCTCTTTAGTAAGCTGTCAGGAAACAAGCCCTTACTGCTACAGAATCACAAGCCGATGGTAAATACTGCTCTGCTGCTGTGGTCCTATGGCCCTGCTGGGCTGCCATTTGAGAACTGCTGACGCAGCTGTGCCGCAACATCTTGTGGATATACAAGCTATTAACAACCGTAGCAAGAATCCCATCGGCCCCGGCGAACCACGTCAGAAGCGCTGCAACATCATGTCGGACCTCCACCAAGCATCAACATCAAAGCTGAAAGACTGCCAATTTCTGCCAGTTGCCTTGGTCACTACTGCTCAAGCTGTGCCTCGTGCCGGCTATTCTTCCAATGTTGTTATAACACGTTACATATGCTGTTTCATTTGCCTGGCCGCTCCACCATAGCCTTGTACTCTGGTCCATTCTCCAACACACCGAGTAACCGAGCTGCAACAAGAACACACAAGTCGTGGTTTAGAAGCAGACATTGCTATGACCATAGGTGCCGGCTGCCCAGGTTTGAATGCTTTTACACGGACAGCTGGGTGATGGTACAAAGCTAGGCACATCTAATACTGAACCCCACTTCTCAATTGCAATCACTTGTTCCTTCGCGAACTGCCACAGGCTATCACGTTTCTTGGGCATGCAAA
>NSMO01004398.1:0-10761 GCA_002588565.1 Coelastrella sp. UTEX B 3026 | reverse complement strand
GCACGAGACTACTGGACTCTGGTAAATCCTAATGTTCACGAAGTGTCAAACACTGCTTTCCTGCAGGAGTGTGGCTCCTGTAGCTGACACACAGCAACCGGGCAACATGCTAGCTGCAGCTGTTCTTGCAGCAGCTATGTTCACCTCACAAGTCCAACCAGCAGTCGCAGACGACGCAGCGGCCTCAACCAGCAATGCCGCAGTGCCAACAGTCTACTTCGGGAACGGCTGCTTCTGGGTAAGGTCCTAGATGATACACTGCAGGGACTGACTTGACAGTTTGTCTTGAGGTCTGAGACCTCAAGTTAACTGACTTCAGGCATTACCACGCCAGTAACAGCATAGTAGTAAAGATATGTTCGTTTAGAGCAGCCAGCACCCAGACAGGAAGAGACATTTCACTCAGCTTTGTTTGGAGCACCCATACTAGCTGCAAGGGGTGTGGCCAGGCTCAGCAAACGTGCGTCTTAACCTGACACACACGCATGACAGCCGCTCCTGCAGCTCAGCCAGGCTTCAATGTTGACTCCCCCCCCCCCCCTGGTCAGCTCAGCAGAAGCGCAGCAAGCGTCAAGCCCTAAAGCATTCTTTTGAAGCCCTGCATCAATAGCCTCAGTTGACTGATGGTCCCAACGCACACCTATGCCCTCTGAATACCAGCCTCCGCAGCAGGTCCAGCAGTAGTTGACCAGCCACTGCATGGCAACCAGGTTGTAGGTCTGGCTGGCACGCCTAGCACTGCATCCAGCCGCACACCAAACCCTCAAGTGGCAGCTGTCAGGCAGTCATATTGGCCTAGTGCTTAGGGACTATGTTACAGTGTGACTTGAACTCGGCCAATCACACCAATCCCAAGCAAGCATTGGCATGGCAAACAATGTGTTTCAGTGGCCCGCCGAGTTTACAGCAACATCATCACCTACATACTGCGTCCTGCTTGAACCGTGCTCTGCTCCCCAGGGCCGTCAGAAGGACTTTGTTGACACAGAGAAGTCACTTGGACGTACTGATCCAACCATGATCAGTTCACTGGTTGGGTATGCTGGCGGCAGACAGACAGGACCAAATGGGAAGGTAGGCCTCGGACATTCAAGTATGCACCCAAGTGCACATAATGCGATCGAACCGTTTGCCTGCCTAAGAGTGGAGCATGGACTGTCAACCGGAGGTCATGGGCACCAGCCAACAAAGTGTGTCTGAAACACACCTCCTAGTAGTTGATTTAAGCCATTGATTCTGGTCGTGACTGCGGTGTGTTTCTGTACAGGTGTGTTATTACTACAACGCCGACCCGCGGACTATCTATGAGCGCCTAGGACATGCTGAAGTTGTGCAGGTCGCTCTCAGTGATGAGCAGGCAGCAGCACAGCAGGAATTCAGGTGGGGCGGATTAGCCTGATGGAATGACATTTCTGACAGTCTGACTTACTGCAAGCAGTGAGTGCTACCTCAGGCTTGTGAAGGGCTATGGGCCTCCTTAATCGAGTGCTGCACCTTCTGTTAACTTCAGAGAGTGCAGGTTGCTCAAAGCTGTGCTGCGGAAATCGCAGAGTCACTGCCTTGTCTGAAACGAAGAGTCCGCCAGCAAAGGCTGCCCAAGTTGACCTGCTGCAACAAATCTGCAGGCATTCTATCTAGCCAATCACTTTACGCACGTCATTTGCCACAGTGTAGGGACGTGTTGTGACATAGCCAGCACTGCACATCGATGTTGCGCGGTGTATGCTATGCTCTGTTCTGAGATGGGTATGCTGCATGCTTCTGACGCCCTGCAGGAAGTTTGCTGATACGTACTTCAGTCAGTTCCAGCAGGCGCCCAGGGGCCGGGGTATGATGAGACTGGACCCTCAGGACGCGGGACCGGGTTACAGGTCAGGGCTGAGTTGCAACACCCATAGTACAGTGGCTGTGATGAGTTTGTATGTGCATGTCTGTGTGTCAGTTGCAAAACCCACAGTACAGTGCCATGAGTATCTATGTGCATGTCTGCGTGTCAGTTGCAACAGGCGCTGTGGTTCTTGCAGAGCAGCCAGACATCGTTCGCTAAACTGCAGCACCAGTGCTGACGTGTTGTGATTTGAACATAGGTTGAGTAGGCCCTACATACAGTATGTTGATGTACATTGTTCTGGAAGGGTTACGTAATTGTGTTACAAATCAGGCGATTGTCAGCTCATCGCACAAGGTCCAGCTTGGCTTACAACACCTTAGCCGGACAGCTTGTCAGCGGCCATCAGGCTCAATGCTGCTGCTGCTGATGCTGTGTCATTGTGGTAGGGGATTTGCTATCGCATTGCCAAGTCGCAGCGACAACACTATGTGCAGTAACCCACCAGTTATGCGGCAGAGTGCCTTAGGCTGTAGGCTACGGGATAGCAGGTTCTGTTTCGCCATCCAAGTATGAAAGGAACTCTTATATTGCTAGGAACCATAGCCCTACGGCAATAGCAGGTTCTGTTTCGCCATCCAAATATGAAAGGAACTTATATATTGCTAGGAACCATAGCCCTACGGCAATTGGCTCCGCGCCTCATCTACCCAGTGGCTGCAAGTCACTTTCAGACCAGGCAGAACCTACAACATTTGTCCTCTGGTACTGTTACCGAGGGGGAAAGCACCATACTAAGACTTGGTTTGTGGTTCTGGCTCTGGTCTGCAGGAACGTGGTCGGTCTGCCAGGTGGCATCAGCTCACCGTACTTCAAGTTGCTACAAGAAGCAAACGTGAACAAGATGGAGCTACGAGAGGGCCGGGGAAACGTCTATGAACGGGGGCAAGCAGCGGAAGATGACGAGCTTAACGTTATTTGGGTCGTAGATAGTGACCAGTTGCCATTCTACCGGGCTGAGATGTATCATCAGTTTCATAATGGCCTAGGCAAGGCGTTTAGTCCTTCTTATACCCGGGATCTGAAGGCGGCTGTCGCTGCTAGCGGAAAGATTGGGCCAACCGGGTGCCTGGAAGTGCCGTTCTAAGCGAAAATGCAGAGTGATGTAGTGAAGATTGCTCAACAAGATTTAAAACCCAACAAGCAGTGGCTGGAGTGGCGCACTCGCGGTTGATATGTCTGTTCTATGTGTTGAGCAAGGTTGTTTTCTTGAGTTGGCTCATGGGAATCTAGTTTGACCACTCCGGCTGCAGTTGGCGTGTCACTCATGTAACTGAGCTCTCGGTGATCTGAGTGTGTCAATACACAGGTAATCTGCCATGGCAAATGCTTGATTGGCCCTCAGCTTCGATGTAAAATGAGCCATTAGCTGGCTCCTTACGGGTGTGAACCCTTGAGGTAACTTGTAGTAGTAGTAGTAGTAGTAGTAGTAGTAAAAGTGACTGAGCCATGCAACAGGTTAGATGCGCTGGCAAAAGCAGTGGTGTCATGCATGTCGATGTACGATCTGTACTACTTGTTTTTGTTTTTGTCTGGTCTTATGTCTGTGTTACTTTCAAGTTGTGACCAAGCCTCTGTTCTTATAAAAGAGACTGAGCCAATGCAGCAAGATAGATGCGCTGGAAAGCTGTCGTGCTATGCATGGGGACGCCACCGTGCTGACCCAAAAAAAGTCTTGGGCTGCTCTGATGCTGACAAGCTCTGACGCTGACACTTCAAAACCATTCACTGCACCACCAGTTTACCTGAAGTGAAGTGAAACACGTGGTCAGCGTCGGGGCCGTGGGGTGGCGTTCCCCACCCACGCTAACCAGCTTTGTCGAGTACAAGGGCCTGATGGCCGAAGTCATATGGTGTGCAACACTGTTTCTGAAACTGCCAAGGTATCAACTCCAAGTCTGCTTTGATAGGGGCTTGTGTGGTAATTATTACAATCACTTAAAAGCACGACAGTCTATTGTCGAAACACAGGGACTCCCTGACAGCAGGTTGGCTCCCCTGAGATTGATTCATGGAGCAGACATGGACCTGCACAACTGCCCTGTGGCGGTACAGTCTCAGGAGGTGCATGTAGGGTGCTTTTGTTTTACAGCAGCGTACTTGATGATGTGTTGTCACCTCGACAGAACGAAGACGTACGGAGAGACGTGCAGACAGCCGAACGGTGGCAACACTCAGTGACTGGGAGGAATTGTCGCTTGCTGGGTCCCTCAGTGAGCATCATCAAGATGTGCAGCCCAATTGCTATCAGCTCAGGTTGTTCCTGGCAAGGCCCGTTAGTAGTACCAAAGTACGGGAGCACTGATGCCGGTTTACCGTTCGCAGGCCCCGCAACACAAACCAGCAGGCTATAAAGGTGTTTGCATGAGTGCATTGCGTAAAGAAGGCATAACGCAAAGACTTGCACTATTTGCTTGAATGCGTGGCCCAATACGCATCAAAGCTCTGAAGGCCCCAGAAGGGAGCCCATGAATCATCACAAATAAGTATTATGCCGTACAAGATTGAACCGTCGCAGAGAATAGTGCGCTTACAGCGGTCTCTGGAAGCAAAGCTGCGTGCTCTCCAGTCCCTGGAGCAGGAGCGTGGAGAGCTGCATTTGAGACACGTCCTGCTATCCTCTACATGCGAGGTAATCGCTGCTGTGCTTGTGACAGGATGCTGAGCAGTCCGATGTGTCCTTTTGTTAAACAGCTTGTGACTTCGATGCACCTGCTGAACAACAGCCTTTTGCTCTTACGCGATAGCTGTAGCAGGCTGAATGCATCAACGGTTGGGCTAGCCATGATCGTTGACATCTGTGTCGCTTGCAGGTTCTCGCACTGCTGCGACGCCGCAGAGCAGCTGTCTTTGGAACAGCTGCAGCAGACCAGCAGAGCCATTTGCCAACGGACGAGGAATTGCAACACTTGAGCCTACTACAGCCGCTCAACGGGATTTCAAACGTCGATGACAGCCCAGCGCCTTCGCCCAGGCTGCAGACGGACCTGCTGCACACTCTCAGCCGCAGCAGCAACAGCAGCATAGACACGCACCCACAGGGTGGCAGCATCCGCAGCAGTCACAACAATTTCACAGCGTCTGACGGATCCCTGTGCGCAGGCCTGAACCTCAACAGCACGATCGCATCCAGCGATGATCCGCTGCAGCTGCTGCGGGGGCTTGTCGCGGTCCCCTGTTCTGGCCACGGCTTGGGCTGCGGTTTGTTTGGGCTGGACCCTGTCCCCCACCCGGCAGTCATAACGCTTCAGGAGTTACAAAGCTACTATCATAACAGCATGAATCAGCTAGCAACGCATGTAGCTTTCATAGAGCAGGCACACGAGTTTCAAGACCTGTCAGGTCGTTTCAGCAGCAGCAGCAGCAGTACAGCTGATATGTCTGCTGCTGTAGCGCAGCATGCAGAAGCCGTCCAGCAGATCATGTTCAGGTGAGTCATCGCCTGTTGAACTGCCAGCATCTGGAGGCAGACCAACAGCCTTATAGACGCTCTATCTCAGCCGGCTTCAGCAGTTGCCAACCTTGAAACAGAGATGTTGGCTTTGAGCAAGATCAGCACTCTAGAGTAGACTTGATAGCTACTTTGTGTGCATGCTGTATAAGGAGGTGTGATTGCTCACAAGCTGCTGGTGCTGCTTTACCACGTGCAGGTACTTGCGCTTGATCAACGACATTGTGGTGCACAGCAATGTTGACATGCTGGTGCCCTTCTACGTAAGCAATGTGGTAAGTGACAATGCTGGGTACTCTGCCTGAAGATTCAAGTGATATGTATGTTATAACAGGTGTCATCTGGTTATCACACTGTGGTAGATCTCCGCTTTATCAAAGTTAGGGCCTGGAACGCAAACCACGGTAGACGAAAGGGGGGGGGGGGGGGGGGGGTTCCCCCCCCCCCCCCCCAGGGGGGGGGGGGGGGGGGGGGGGGGGACAACGTGGATGTAGACACACGTGGGAGAAAAAAAAAAAACCAAGGCATGGTGGATGTGGGGGGGGGGGGGGGGAGGAAGGGGGGGGGGGGGGGGGGGGGGGGGGGGGGGGGGGGCGTTACGCCACTCTGCGACAAGGGGGAGCGGTGGTCACACCAAACGGCCACCGCCTGGCACAGCCACTTCTGCGCAAAGAGGGGGGGCCCCTTCATCTCATGCAATAGCAACCATTGTATTCTCTGTATGGCTACTTGGCATCATACCAACTGCTATTGGCGCTGCTGCTGCTGTGTCTGAGAAGCTGCAAGCTCTCTCATGTGCTGTGTGTGTTGCAGGTGACGGGTGTCCCCCTGGAACATAAAACACACATGTAATTGCAATTGCTGCGGAAGTTGTGCACTATACAGCAGCAACACCACTTGTATGCTCTGACTGGCTACTTGGCCTTGATACCAAGTGCTGCGTCTGCTGCTGCTGTGTCTGCTGCAGGTGACGGGTGTCCCCTTGGAGCATAAGACAGACATGTACTTGCAATCTCTGCAGCAGCTGCACCTCACACCACAGCAGCAAGACAGAATCATAGCCTGCTGGAACTTCTACGTCAAACTGTATTGCTCGGTCACCAGCCAGCGAGCCAGAATGCAGCAGCAGGGCGTCACACAGCAGCAGCAGCAGCAGCAGGGGACAGCAGGCGATGACCAGGCTCCCAAGAGCAGCAGCAACGGTGGCAGCAGCAGCAGCAAAGATGGCAATACGTCAGATCTCAGAGATCAGGCCTCCGGCCCTTTTGAGGTTCAGAAAACCGTGCAGCAGCAGCAACAGCAAAGCTGGCAGCAGCAGGAGCAGCGGCAGCAGTACCTGCAATCCTTGGACGTGAGTTTGGGCAAAGAGTTGATGATCGTACATCTAGCGGCGTTCACTTTCTGGGGCACTCTAACGTGGATGCAAGCAGCCAAGCTTGTTCTGACGTGTTATCCATTCCCGGCAAATCCAATCGTGCTGGCCTCAGCGCTGAGTGACTTGCGGCAGCAGTCAGCAGATACTGCGGGGCAGCAGCAGCAGCAGCAGGGGGGAACATTCGGGCAGCAGCCACAGCGGAAAGTGCGAGGCAAGTCCACAAAGCGTCATAAGTGAAGCGGTGTGCTAGCAGTCGACAGATACTGCTGGACAGCAGCGGCAGCAGCAGCAGCAGGGGTATACATTCGGGCAGCATCCACAGCGGAAAGTGCGAGGCAAGTCCACACAGCGGCAAAAGTGACAGCATTGTGCTAGCTGTCGACTTTGACAGCCGTCGTGTTGAGTGAAATTTTGTAGCAGCCAGGTAGTGCTGGACAGCAGCGGCAGCAGCAGCGCAGGGCGGGGGGGGGGGGGGGATTTGGGCAGGGGCCCGCGTTTGGGCAGGGGGCCGCAGTCGGTTAGTGTTACGCATCTAGCTGTGTGTGGTGTCTGCTAGAGCCATTGGCCCTGCTGGGTGTTGAATTGGTTGGCTTCAAACGCATGTGCGTGTTGCTGTAGTTACACAGCTTGGACATGCTGAACGGCCTGTGAATGTAAAAAAGTCACGCCTCAATTATCTAGCAAGCATCGGTCAGTTTGTGTGCATCTGATCGTCCTTTGTCAAATGGCTCTCAATACCAATTTGCTATTGTTCATACAACTCATATTTGACATGAAGAAGGCCCTAGCGCGGCTGAAGCATGTGCTGGACTTGACATTCTAGTGAAACTTGAGCACAGAGTTCCTTCCTGTTTTGGTTGATATCCAACAAATGCCAAGGAACGGCTGGTTACCCGCGTATGGATGCACAATGTCATGTTGGTTGGCTTCAAAACGTGCATGCACCAGGGCGGGAGGGGGGGGGGAGGGCTGTCGTGGGGGTATTTTGGTAGTTTGTTGTATATATTGGGGGCATCTGTTGGCTTTTCAGTTCTTCTGCATGTTGCTACAGTGGCTGGAGGACGTCATGGGTGGGTCTGGGTGCTGATCATTATGTCTGCTTCATACCCCTGCCATTGGCACAACTCCCGCCTTCAAAGGTCGTCAATAGCCTGTTTGTACTTGAACGTTGTGGAATATTCTGCTTGTTTTGGGCGGTAGCGAGGAGATACAATGTTGCAAAACTGGGTGTTCAGATCATGGGTGCTTCGCGCAGCTGCTTCTTTATATGCCATCAAAAGCCTGGCTGAACTTGGACATGTGGAAGGGCGATGGGGGGAGACTGTATGGCTGGTGCATGCCGTATAGTGCTGTTGTGTGCGGGGTTGTATCTTTTGACAGCATCCGTTGCTCCAGTCTCGTCAAATTTTTCTCAGCAGCAGCAGAGCAAAATCACAATCCTGGCGGTTTCGAATCTCTATCCTCCTTATCTAGGGTGGTAGTGGCAGAATGCAAGGGAAGGGATTCTGGCGTGCTTATGATGTGTGCATGTATTTGCTTGTGTCACTGCTCCGCTTCCAAAGGTCATGGAAACGCCCGGCTGAACTTGGGCATGTGTAAAGGGTGGTCATATAGCCGTTACTAACAGCTATGGTTCATATAGCCGTTACCAACAGCTATGGTATGATACCATGTAGTGCTGTTATGTCCTGTGTTGTATTGAGAGCCTGCTCTGCTTATGGGAAATCCTGCTTGTGTAAGGTGGTGGTGGCAAAAACGCAACTTTGGGAAAGTGGGTGTGCATAACACATGTGCATGTATTTGCTGTTGGAGCCGCTCTGCCTCCAACAGTCATGGAAAAGCCCAGTAGTGCTTGCACAACTGTACTCATGGGGGGAGGGACGAAATGCACATTATAGCCACGTTATATACCATATAGTGCTGTTATGCCCAGTTTTGTATAGTGAGAGCCTGCTTTGCTTTCATAGTAGTCTGCTTGTTCTTGGGGACAGTGGCCAAAGTCAATGTTGGGTATGTGGCTGTGCACGTATATGCTTTTTGCACTGCTTTGCATGTGGCAATGCTTTGCCATTAGATGTCATATGAAATTGTGTTGGCTCGAGTCCAAGCTTGCATGTGATACATATCATATAAGCATTGATTCTGTTGGACTTGGGGGCCTGCATTTGGGGCGAGACCATATAGCTTGGCGAGACCATATAGCTTGGCGAGACCATATAGCTTGGCGAGATCATGTAGGTCATCTTATACACAGTATGTCCTCTGTTGCATTGGGAGCACTGTCAGATTGCTGCATGCACTGCTATCTATGTGCGTCTATATCTGCGCAATGCATGACATTCTGAAGGGGTCTTCAACACCTTGGGTATGTTTGCGGCATCACATGTGGATACAGGATGAGATTTCAGCTCATGCCATTGCAGGTGTATTGGATGCAGTGTCTGGCACGCTTTCTATTGCGTAAGCCAGTTTGCAGTGGTGGCCACTTTGTGTTATCTGGCCAATCTGAGGCTGTTGTTTGTAGAGCGTTAGTGCTCAGTTGCTAAACCAGCATCAAATGTGCCAATCGTTGTGGTTTGCATTCCAGCACTTGATGAAATATCGCACGCGCCAGACTGAGTGGCATTGTTGAGCCCTGTTGACTGCCCCATATGCTCCAGGATGTTGTGTTGCTCCACTCTGTAAGTTGTTTGCACTCTGTTTCATCCTGTCACAGGAGTTATACTTTGTCCCCATCATGTGCCACATGTACATACAGTATGTTGTGGTTTCGATCTACACAGTACATCACTCTATTCACGTCAGTGTCTGTTTGTTACACTGCTGATATGCCCCTTGCGGGCCCCTGGGTGCCAATGCCTTTCAGAGACATAGACGCACGTGTGTGCCAGGCAATCGATTGTCTTCTGTGTTGGCCCATGGCCTGATGATTCTGCGGCATCATCGTGCATCTGTCAGCTATTTGTGTGTCTGACCGTCAAAGTTTGATTGCCATTTGGATGTATGACCTGGGACTTTGAACAGGATGCAATCTACACAAGTTGTAGGTTGATGGCGGTTGCCAAGCATCCGGTTGCAGTTGCACATCGCTTCACCAACACAACTTATCCATTCTACCTTGGTATACCGAGCGTGCATAATAACATGTTACACTTTGTAGGTTGCTCATTTCTGGCGCCTGCCGGGGGCTAAATGGGGATGATGTCTGTTTTGCGGCTGCTCTGCCGGCACATCATGTTCAGCAGCAGCAGCAGCATTACACGCAGTGTCAGGTTTCAATGGATGAGCAGGTATCATATGCATCTATTGACCTTGCTCACCAGCAGCAAGTTTGCACTATAGTGCCAGCCTTGTCTGGTGCTTTTGTTTGGTTAGCATACCTTACAAGCTAGTACATTTTGCCATTGCACTTGTGGCCTGCGTGTACTCCTAGCGTTTGACGGACTGAGGGTGTGCATTTGACATTACAGTGCAGCCACTGGCCGTGGTAAACGGGATTAGGCGCTGGCTCGAGATAGCTTGATCGTTGGGTATCCACAGTATATTGGCTTGCTGCGCCGCTACGGGCATGTCATTGTCACAGCACTGCTGTATGTCTGTGTAGCAATCCCTGGGCTCTTTTGTGTGCAGTCATCATTTTTAAGTTAACTTTGTTGTCCTGCTTTAGCTGGTGTTTGCTGCAACCGGTCAATGGTTGCTGCACACTATCTTGCCTCCTACCGGCCGGAGTGGTGCAGTTTGCACTGCAATCATCTGCAGGGCTGAGGGTTTGGGCCATCTTTGAGAGGGCTTACTCAGCCAAGATGTTGCCACAGTGTGGTCTGGAGCGGGTGGATTCTTGCCGCATAGCTTTTGATGTCTGTATGTGTTGTCGTTGGTGCAGCATTAGAGCAGCACCGGTGTTTGTTTTTGTAGCAGTCCACAGGCTTTACTTACTTTGTCGTGTGTCATGTTGCATGACTCTATGATGGAATGGACTCTGTGTAGCGTTTTTGGTAAAGCACTGGCGCCAATTGAAAGGAGGGGATTGTGTGTGTCGAGGTTCTT
>NSMO01004397.1:0-12836 GCA_002588565.1 Coelastrella sp. UTEX B 3026 | reverse complement strand
GTAGAGCGCAAGGCTCTTAACCTTGTGGTCGTGGGTTCGAGCCCCACATCGGGCGAATGTTTTATGTTTCTGCTTTGGTGTCCGGTAGCTGTGCATCTGGAGTCCAGTGCAGGTATCACCTGCTGATAGGTCCCTGACAACTCACTGCAGCTGCCTTTCAGTGCATGGCATCAACAGCGCCTTGAAGCGGAGCTGTGACAACACCACTTCCCGCATGTTACGCCTGCATAGATTCTAGACAGGTGAATGCAGCTTTTGTCAAGACACTATTGCCTAGATTTCTATTGTATGGCGTACTTTTGTCTGCAGGCAGTCAGCCGCCGTCTGGCTCTGCTGGCAGGTGAGGTTGCAGCTGCCAAGCAGCGCACCAAGTTGGCTCCCAACCTCGACCCTGCTTTGGCATCAACGCCAGGAAACACCGGGGGTGTAGGCAGTGTGGAGCACACACTCAAGGTATGAATGAACTGGTCTGGTTTCAATGTTACTGAGTGTCACAGTGTGTTGCTATTTTTGGTTGCCACTGGTGGTCTGGCAGATCTGCTGTGGAGCCTGAAGATATTGAATTCATTAGAAGCCGGCACCTGCGTTGAAAGTCTTTGTGAGAAAGCTGGCGGCCATCATACACACTGCTGTCATTCAGTGTTCCTGTCGCATGCTACAGCCATGCCTCAAGCGTTTGGAGTGTTCAGAGGACTCTAGAAGCATGAGCAGAATCATATGTCAGGGGGGCCGCCCCTTGAATGCAGCATACATCCATCTGCTTTACATTCTGTGTTCCATGTGTTACACTTCACAACCATGCCTGTGACGCTGCGGACTGAGCTCACTGGGGCTGGATTATGTTACTGCACACAGTCGCTTACAACAACTCTCCACTTGAGCCATGCCAGTGATACCTATGCTGCATACATACCAAGCTATCAAGTGTGCCTGAGCTATTCAGGATAGAACCAGCTTGCCTTTGTTGCCTACCTTTGTATCATGTATTGCAGGTCTTGGAGTCCTACTGCAACTGGCTTGAGAACAGAGTCGTATCACACTTTGATGATGCTGTGGCTGCTGGTGACCTCATGACTCAAGCACAGTGTGTGGCAATAATGGCTGAGCTGGACAAAGAGAAGAGCATAGCACAGGTAAGCTCCTTAAACCCCTTGTTCGACATAACAGCATCTTAAACTGATGCAGGCAGATACTACCTGTGGTAGATGTCCACTGTAACTTCCAGGCCCAGCCATGGCACGTGTTCTCATTTGTAGCTTGCAACGCTCACAGCAGCTACAACATGTGAGTCCTGTTTGTATTTGCAACGCTCACATCTAAGCTTGCCCTCCATACAGCAGGGATGATACGATGCTCAATGCCACCGTATCAGTGTGTATACAGACATGTATACAGACATGTATACACACTTCAGCAGGTTGCATGCACCTCTTGAGCTCATCCAGACCAGCTTTTTGTGGCCATCGTACGGCCCCAAATCGAGCACAATACATGCCCTGCTTTGAATCTTTGCTGCACTTCATAGCTACGTACAGCCGTCTCTGTGGGGCGGACAACCAGCCACATTGCCAAATATCTCTTATGCAAGCTTAGCCCAATGTGACCCCACACACTCTCTCTTCACTTGCAACCAGAAGCTACAGTCTCACATGCTTACCAATCCTGCGGCGGGCTATGATTGTCCCCGCAGCGTTGGGTCGCCTCACGCCCCATGTTTCTAGCATTCTCCCCTGAGATGCTTGACGAATGGATCAGAAAAGCAAACAGACCTCCCCCATCCTCCACTGGTGGCAATCGGCCTTCAGAAGCTGGTGCAGCAGCGCCTGCTGCTGAGGGCGGGCAGTTTGGCGGTGCTGCTAGTGCTAGCAGCAGCAGGAGGTTTAGCAGGATTAGTCAGGCTGATGACTTGAGTGATGAGTATGATATTGTTAACAGACAATCGAAGGCGTTGGAGATTCTGTATAGGTGAATGCAGACTGGCTTATTCTGCGTTAAATGAATGTCATATATGTTATATGTTATGTGTGCATTGCTTATGATCGGCTGCACTTGAGACTGTAGTTGGGTCAGGCCACCTCTGTGTTGCAGGAGGGCAACAGACCCAGAGTCTCCATGGTGGATCATGAATCTGGTTTGATGTTGATGCATCACAAAACGCAAACACTTCCAAGGTCTGGCGCAGCTCAGACACGCAACACTCATTCCAGTTACCATGTAAGGAAAGTGCATCGCCCACTGAAGCAGCATCACATCATCGCAGCCACTGGAGCTAGTGTGAAAATGACTGAACCATGCAACAGCGCGTCGCTTGTCTGTTGATTGTGGCATCCTGCGGTCTCGAGCATTACCTGTTCAGATTGTGAATTCATGTAGCCGGAAATGACGCCACGAATCCAGCACCTCACTACTGCATTGAGCTGAGGTGATCAAGGTGTCTGCAGCTGGCCTGTATTCTTGCAATCGTTCACTCTTCTGCACATTGCAATCAGATGTTGAGCTGTTGAACTGTGCTATGACTCTCGCACCTACTGCTATGTATGTTTGAAACTCAGGGACCTGTACACTTCTGTAAAGGAAGACATATCAGATGTGCAACAAGTGTTCCCAGATCCAACGATGGTACTAGAAATGTTCCTGCAGCGTTTACTTGAACAGAACGTACAAGCAGTATTGGAACGTTTGCTGGTGCCAACCGGCTTAGGCATGCAAGCCCTGGCAGCAGCAACGGCAGCAGCGATGGCAGCAGCAGAAGACAGATCTGGCAGTCCTACGCCGGCTTTGAGCAGCTTTGGAAGCTTTAGGGAACGAGCAACAAACTTTGCTGCATCATTTTCAGCAGGCAGTGCTACTGCTGCTGCTGCTGCTGGGCTCGCTGACCCCACTGCTGCCAGTGCTGCTGCTGGATCCAGCCCGAGCAGCAGCAGCAGTCACCTGGCACAGTCAGCACTGCTGCAGCAGCAGCAGTTGAGGTTGCTTGAGCAGGCGTACGTCAAGACGCAGAAACTGGCAGTTAAACTGGAGAAGGTTGTTCGTGCTGTTGCTGCTGTGGATGTGATCAATATGGCAGAGGGGCTGTGGCCGGCATTTTTGGGCAACTATCCGGCACAAGAGCTGAATTGGCTGCAAGCAGCATACCAAGAGGAAGTGAGTGACTCAGAACCACAAGTTGTCAAGAATACGACAAGTTCTGTTAGCGTGCTTTTCTGCTGCAACTTGTGGTGTGTGCCCTGCGCCCTTTCTGGTAAAGCACCACGGATCAATAGGCTATCAGCATCTGCAACCCAAACATGGCTGAGCGACTGCTTAGAATGCTGAAGCAATTCAGCGAGCTCACAAGCTCAGTGCCCCTGCTTCTCCCCCGTTGCGGCCCTGCAAAAGCTATCTGATTGAATTCTGCAGTGCTTGCTCATCATGCTCGCCAACAAGAGGCATGCCTTATTTCTGGTGTCCCTTACAGGTTGCAGCTTCTGAGACCCCGGAGTTGAACCTGGACTTCTGCTTGGAAGTCATGGCCTGGAATGCTGAAGCAATCCAGCGAGCTCAGAAGCTGAGTGCCCCTGGTCAAGCACCTCGTAACTGCAGGATGCTGTTTCATCATTTGGTGCAGCAAGCACCTGCTGCCTCACCGGCACCAGCAGCAGGGGCTGGTACTGCTGCTGCTGGTGAAGCAGGGGCTGCTGGAGCAGCAGCAGCAGCAGCAGCAGTGGCTGCACCCAGCGCTCACCCAGGATGTCTGCTGGAGCATCTAGCTAGGTGTGTCCACTCTGATAGTTTGTGTTCATGAGGATTTCAGTGTGACAAGGTGGTTCTATGGGTTGGATTGAAGCTCCTTGTAGGAATCTCAACAAGCTCCCTGTGCCTGCAAGACGCTGTTTCATTCAATTCAAAAAAGGCGCTGTTTCATCAAAAAAAATTGACACACTATAACCTGCTCAGGTTGGCGTATTGTCACGTGTGCAGGCACATCATAGGTGGTGTGGAGTACTCCCTAGAGCTGTGCAGTCTTGGTGCTGGCAGTCTCACCAGCATATTCAAGATGGGGTTCGGCGGTGTCAGCAAGGCCAGCATCAACCAGATGGCAGCAGAGTTCATATCTGATAAGATCAGGAAGGCACTGGAGGCAGCACATGTGGCCACACAAGTGGTGGGAGCCCTACAGGTACCGTCTGCCGGGTATCAGAAGGGGGGGGGGGGGTTGACACTGTGCAGTACTGGGCTAGATGGGGAGTTGGATGAATGATTGGATCAAAGTAAAGTGATTGAGCCGCTCAACAGGCGGCCTGTCACAGTTTGAGTGTTGGGGCAGTCTGTACAGACTAGTGCTGCATCAGAGGCAGTAGTTTGTGCACAAAGGGTTGCATACAGGTTGCATAGCATTAATAGTCAAAGTAACTGCCCTGCATCCTTGTAGCAAGGTTGTTGACTGCAAGCTTATATCCAGTTTGACTGCTGTCGTGTCATGACAGTATGAGTGGTATCACTGATGCAGCAGTACCAGAGAGGCCCACATGCTCCACTGGGTGCCTTCCGCCGCTGCTGGTGCCGCTTTTGCAGTCTCACTTGCAACTGCGTGATGCCCCAGCTGTTGACATGCTGGACTATGTGTTTCCTGCTGCTGCTGTTGCCCCAGCACTTGTCTGCCGTTTCAGGCCTGCTTCCTGAGCTGTTGCTCAACTCCCCCCCCCCCCCCCTCCCCCTCCCCTGCCCCGCTCATTTTCATTTTGCTGTCACAATGGTGTTGCTGCAGTCCCACTACATCCGGATTGTTGCTCCAGCCGTGTCCCCCAGCATGTCTGAGCTCTCTTCAGCCAGCTCGGCGCTGCTGGCACTGATACACGCTGTGGAGGACAGCATCACCGTGGTATTGCGCAAGAGCGTTGACACATTCACAACACATGTGAGTGCACCTGACAGTAATTCTTAGCAGTTTGTTATAGCAATTGATAGCCACACTTCGTTGACTTCATGGCCTTGCTGGCCTTCCTACTAGCTGCAAAGCATGCAGCATGTAAGGCTTCTGCATGTCAGCAGGTACGGCAGCTCGTGGTGTCATGTCACTAGAACAGTCTGCCTACTAGGTCAGTCAACGTGCTCATACAGCAATACTTTCCCTACAGACTCTGGCTTCTTGACGAGCCGTGCATACATGCTGGTACATCTTGGTGTGATGATGCAGCCAACAGCAAGTAGTGATGGTGCATTGAAGCAGTGCTGCCTGATTGTTGGAGCTATCACTGTCGCCGCATGTTTACTTCCCCACTGTCCCTCACTGACATCATTCTGCCTACTGTGTGCTGCTGTTGTAGATGGAGCGTGCGTTATCGTCAGAGCAGCGCAGGTCTGACTTCATGCCCCGTGATGACGCCCTGAGCTTTGACAAGCCCACATCAGCATGTCTGTTGGGTACTGCACTGTTGGTGGCATTGAAAGACGCTGTGCAAAACACATTGGATGGGGCAAACAAGCAGGCGTTTCTGGCTGAGGTGAGTGGCTTTATAGTTATATGTTGCGTCCTCTGTTGGTGTCGCAGAATAATTTGTGAGTTTAACAGCAGTGTGCTGCTCTGTCAAAGGTGCTGTTACTACTAGTAGTACTGCAACTGCAAGGATCCAGGCTGAGCTTGCACTGCTGGGTGCTGCTCTGTCAAAGGTGCTGTTACTACTAGTAGTACTGCAACTGCAAGGATCCAGGCTGAGCTTGCAGCTTAGGCCCTGTCCATGCACTCTGAGTGCTGCACTTCATCAGTCTGCGTCATCAACATACCATTGTAAGTGATGCAGCTGCTGACTGTACATGTAATTGCGTGAATGCTTTGTGCTCCAAGCAAGCTGCTGTTTGCTGCAATAGGCGCTTTCAACAGTTACCGTCGTGAGTGTTGCACATGGCCTGCGTTCCAAGCATGTACACACTACTAATTCACAATCACAATCCAAGATGAATCCTTAAGGGACCGCTGCTATCGTTGCTGTTTGTAGGTTTGTCAGCGGTCTTATCAGTTGTTGCTGAACCACATGACACACTACACCTACAGCCCTATGGGAGCACTCAAGTGGAAGAAAGATGTCACAGAATATGCCGAGGTACTGCCAATTTTTTTACCTGTGATCAAAAGTTGACCCAGCATAGTGTGTATTGCTGTTGATGACACTACCACACCAGCAGGCTGAGCCTTGATGCTAACAATGTCATAAAGTTATTGACGCGTCGCTGCTAGCCTGAGGGTGCATGTAGTACAACTGAAGCTAAACTCGCAGCGGCACAGTGCGAATTTTTGATTCATGTGTTTGATGCTTGCTTCCATGATGCTGCTAGTCAATAGGACACCTTATTTGTTGATGACGACACCTTCAACGTCATGGCACTCAATCGGTCCTTCTACAACCTGAGTCGTGCAACGATGTGTTTTTCAACCAGGTCTTGTCATCCTTTGGCGTTTCCAGCGCTGCTGATGATATGTTACAGCTCCAGCAGTTGGTGAATGTGCTGGTGGTGGCTCCAGAGAGTCTGATGGGACTTGTGAATGGATCATTGCGCATGACGCACAGGTAGCATATTTCACCCCCGGGGTAGCACCTCACCCCACCCCCTTATCTCCAATCAGGACTAGCTTCTTGCATGCCTCAGTCATATTGAACATTTTTCTTGGCTTTATCTCAAGCAGGTAGTCAGCCGAAGCAGCAGCAGGAATATGAAAGCTTTGATTTCAAGTGGCCTGCTTGATGGGATGCCTGCTGCTGTACAGAGCACTTGCATGCTATGCTGGCAAACCATGTATGTATACGTATATACTCAGCACATTGAAACACCTTTTGCAAGGGGCCTGGATGGTGCTAGGGTATCTATGCTGTTCCTAGGCAGCCCTCAGAGGTGATGAGGCTAGTACTTTGGGGCAGTAGACTGTGTTACGTTGGTAGGGTGACAAAGGAAGTCCGGGTTGCAAGGCTATGACACTGTTGTTTGCGACTTGTAAACTGTTGCAGGGATGCCTTGCGGTTCATTGCACTGCGTGAGGACTTCAAAACCGCCAAGGTTGATGGCAAGACCCTCTTGCAGCTGTTCTCAGGGGAGGGGATGGAAGGACAGCTGGGTCAGAGGCCTTGATGTAATCAGCAGACACATTGCAAACAATGGATGCCAGCCCTCATTGCCTCTTTGCAGCCGGGCTTCACAAGGATCACTGTGTGAGGCAGTCTGGACATGGTGTAAGCACTGTTTGGCTTGCTTCATTACTCCCTGTTCGGGTTTCTGCTTACAGCTGTTATAGTGTGCTGGTGGTGTGGACTTGCTTTGGGGCATGTGCTGCTGTCTTGTAAGCCGCTATGCATGGGTCGTACTGGGACCCAGGTGACAAACAGCTGTTGGTGTGCAAAGGGCAAAGTGCGAAGTGCGGAGTCTTGTGTGCGCAGCGATACTTGGGCCTCTCGATCCAACCAGGCCGCATTCGTCAACTGCAGTGTGCAGTGTAACGGTGCAGCCACCGACACTCGCCATCTTTCTGTGTCCGCTAAACCGGAGGATCCATCAGCCGGTTCTAATTGACGTTGAGTATCAGTGTGCTCTGTCCAAATGCACCTCTCAGCGCCACTCATAAGCCGTGATCCTATAGCGCTAGTGCCGTCGCTGAACAGACTCAGAACCTGTAGGAGGCCAGCGAGAGCCTGGCATGTCGCGAAAGTGCTGTCTGCATGTATTAGAACACTATTTGGCCCTAGATGAACGGCTAAAAGCGTGTTTTCGCCAAAAAAAATCACCGGGGTCCCCTGAATCTTTCAATTTTACCTGTCATGTGTTGTTCTGCGCAGCGCATTGCCATCAGCGTCCGCCTTAGCTCAGCTGGTTAGAGCGCACGGCTGTTAACCGTGAGGTCACCAGTTCGAACCTGGTAGGCGGAGTAGCTTCAGTAAAATGAAGGCAAGCTCATTTTGGCAGTCACGTTGTTGCTTTGAAACAAAGGCAGGCCACATTTTTGGTGCTGCCGGTGCTGCCAACCATTGCACACAGCACCTCACCAGGAACGAGGCAAAAGGGAGACAGTTTGTTTTGCTTTTGCTTCTTACTAAGAAGTTCGGAACACTGTACTCTCTGCAATACATTGGCTCAATCTCTTTTTACATTGCAAGAAGCACACTCATTGCGGTGTGATGGCCCTGATGTATCCTGTTGCCACCAAGCCTCCTGCTGCTGCTGCTGCTGCTGCGTCGTACTTCCAGCTTTTATGTAAGCGGCCTAGCAGATGGCTGTTCAGGCAGCAAGGTGAGGCCTGTGGGGCTTCGAGCAGACTCATCACACTCGGTGGTTTTATTAGCGCCCAGCAGTGCGCAACTGCACCCATACGACAGGTATGTTACACAGTGAAATTCCTTCATTGTCAGTATTGTAAACCTCTAGGGCCACCACAATTGGCGCGTCACATGCTTAGCAACGCATTGGCACCTGACTGAACCCAAACACCCGTGTTGCCTGTACTACACAGGACATCCACAACTTGATGAACTCACCAGCCGATGGTTTTGTAGACAAAGCGCCTGCCCGCTTCAGAACCGTATATAATTACCAGTAATGTGCACCAACTGATCATAAAGTGCGGTGTACAGCACCGTGCCTGCTGTGACAAGAGCATAAAATACCACTGCAGCTGACGGACGCAATAATCTGGCTAATAGTCTCAAAGCAGTTTTAACCATGTTGACAGATCTTCAGCTCAGCAGACTTGGCCGTGGGGCATCTGCTGCCATGTCGATGTTCAGCCAACTACTTACATGTAATGGAAATATATTAGATGCAAGGTGCAACGACAGATAGCTACAAAGCAGGTTCTCCAACCCCACCGACATATTTCACACTGACTGGCTGGCTACAGATCCAGCTGGCGGCTAACTGACTACACGTGATCAGTATATATCTAGACTGACATTGGTGTGCAGCTCATGTGTCATGCTTATGTGTGATACTGTTTGTGCAGATGCTGATGTTATGCTGCAGTTGAGCACTCGCAACAGGAGTGTACTACAGTGTATCATTGTGCAGATGCTATTGGCTTCAACGCCAATTTATTCAGTCAGGACAGTGTTCCAACCATACTGTGCAAACCCAAGTTCACAACATTTCCTTTCAACAAAATGCACGCACCGACCACCCGCCGGCCTAGCGCCACACTAGACGGCACAATAAAATATGTGGCTAAATTTAGATCCTGCTGCAACCCTGTCAACATCGTAGTAGGCTTACCACAGAGTAACACCGTGGTTGTAGCAATCAAACCAGTGAAGCAGCAAATACAACGAAACGTTGTCAATATTTCAATATGTATGCTGCATATATTAGTATGCACCCATTAGTATGCTATACAGTGTACGAGCTGCTATACAGTGTACGAGCTGCGGTCCAACCCACAGAAGCTGGCAAATACCACAAATTCATCAAAATCAAATTGGCTGATCTATCTGATCAACAAATATCATGTCTGTTAACCATTGATGCCAACTGGTGAGCCCACTCCCAACAGCTTTCTATTGCCAATGCTGCCTCCAGAGCCCCCTCCGGCAGCATCAGCAGTTGCAGAACCACCATTCCCCAAGCCAATGGCACCAGAGAAGCCAGAACCAGACCCTACGCCCCCACCGCCCGTGCCGCTGCCGCCGCCGCTGCCACCAGCACCAGCAAATGCAAGCCCACCTTGGCTTCCTGAACCAGAGGCTGATGCTGCACCCTCTCCAGACCCTGAGCCTGCCCCTATGCTAGCAGCAAATGACACTTGGCCTATGGGCGTGTCACGAGTAACACTTACACCCCTGGAGTTAGCCCCTGCGCTAGCAGCTGCAGATGATCGTGCATTGTTACCCAAGCCGATGCCGAGAGCAAACGCGGCGCCGGATCCAAAGCTGCCGCCGAGGTTGCTGCCGCCGCGGCCGGGTCCGTTCCATGCACGGCCGCGAGCAGAAATGTCACTGAAAGCTCGGGCGAGTCTGTCACCACTTGCAGTGGATGTCGCAGATCCCCAACCATTGGCAAAGCCACCGCTAGGACTTTGGGCAAGTACCCTCTTGTTGATGTAGGAGCGGTCATAGGCAAAGCCTGGGCCCTCAACATGTTGGTGGTATGATTCTGCTTGGGCTGTGGTGGTGCTCAGGGCCAGCAATGTCAGGGTGAGAAGGATTGAGAGCTGCATGGTTGCCATCCTGCAGGCGGCCAGCATGAGGCAGGCAAAGCACTTTGTATGAGGGGTTCAGTTGCAGGTTTGTCAGCTGTCCAAGGTTACTGCACACTGCCGCCTGTAGCACTCAGAATTTGTGACAAGTCAACTCATGCCACACAGTATCAGCCAGCCAGCCAGGCGAAGACACATGCAGGATAAAGTGCAACTGCGTCATTGAGACTTGCCAGCTAGGCAGTCGGCCTGATGTGTTGCTTGCTGCTCTCAAGTGCTAGGCTATGCTGATGCACATCATACGGACAGCAATTGGACTCTGGCATGCACAGCACATGAAGGCCGGCCAGAATCAGTGTGCAGGGCAAATCAGGTGCGACTGCTTAGGCGGAATCACTGTCTGCTGTTTGAGTTGCTTGCTGTCATTGCCACTACACAAAGATGTGGTCTTAGGCAACAAATTCTGCCAGACACACAGCGCTGCAGTCACTAGGCCAAGCTCATCACAGCAACGGTACTCACCAGGTCACTGATCAAGCTTATCAGCCCTCCTGTGACACCTCCAGGTATGGTTGCTTCAGTGTCACAGGACACTTAGGACAATGGACCTGCAGACAGAGTTTGATAGGGAGAACAGTGCCGGTGCATTGGGCGCTGCAACACTGCTGAGGGAATCAGCTTCATGAGGTATGTGTGATCATTCAAGACTGCCATGCAGTCCCGGCCTAGCTGGCAGCAAGAGCACTGTGTGCCGGATGCATGCTACCTATTTTGCGACGGTCGTAAGCGACTGTCGTAAGCTGATACTGGTTGCAATGCAGATGTCAGTGTGTGCGCCGATGGAAACGCAGCTACATGAACCCGCGTTTCTCGGTGCGTACCTCTGATGATAGCTTCAGGAGCTGCTTGCGGCGTTGGGTCTGCCTGCAACCCAATGTGGCATTTGTAATGTAAAATGCGCTTGGGAGGCTGTCAGTCATTTTCAGGCGTGCTCGGCGCAACGTGAATTTGCGCCGTCGAACGTGCACGTCTTCGCCGCTACACGGAGTGACCACCCTCCGACATACTGCTGAATTGCCAACCGACAGCTGCCTGGGTGTACAGCACGCTGTGCTGCGGCAACCAGGACTCAGGCAGATTGCTTGGCGGAATCAGCGCTGGTGCAGGCCACCGTCGCGGGCTGTGCTCGTTCACGTCACAAGTGGCCGAGGATGCCCGCCGACGAGAGCAGTTACCTGCTTCGTCACGGACGTGCTAACCGGAGTTGAGCCACGTCCCTCAGGGAATCACACTCCAGAACTGTAGTGCAAGGCACCCTGCAGAGCCAAAGCAGCGGGCAGAGATGTAGAATCAGATTGGCATCAATAACTACTCAGTCTGCACAGCCTGGCAACTTTAGGCATAGACAGACACACCCCTGGAATATGGTGATATGCCAGTTGTGCAACATGTGGCCCAAGTCCATCCAGCACAGTTTGTCAAGTCTATCAACAGCTGTCCTCAAGAATACACATGGAGCTGGTCAGTTGGTGGCCCACATCACTGCCAGCTGTGACTGCAACATGCATGGCACGACAGCTCTTGCCAGCGCATCTATCCTGTTTGCATTGGCTCGATCTCTTTTACATTGTGGCCTCTTGTGGCTGCCTGCAACAATGGCAAGCCAACACTCAGACTTTGCACTCATTGAGCCTCGTGTGCAAGCATGGCATGACTCGTCAAGCACCGATGCTGGGCAACAAATGAGTTCACACGGTTGCTGAGTTGTTTATGCCACAGACGCAGGGTCTGACTGCTGTGCCCCTTGCTTATAACCTAGCTACATGATGCAGCTATTGCTCTCATTAGAACTACGCGCAATTGTTTTGGATCGATGCACTCAACCGTCTTAATTCCAGGTTCAAGCTTCAGACATCGTCCAACTATCAGTTTCTCATCACTTTCTGGGCATTTGCCCAGCAGCTGGCCAGCAATCCTCAAGATGCTGCTGCTGCTCCTGCTGCCGCTGTTCCTGTGACTATCAGACAGATTTTCGGGCTTCTACAGACGCTCTCTGCTGGTTTCACAGATATCCAAGGGGTGGGGCAGTGTTCTAAGGCTAGATGTAAAGAGGCAGACAAGGCTCACCATCACAAGGGGTGGCTGGTCTGTGCTGTAGGGCAGATCGGCAGTTTCAGGAGCAAAAACGTAGCAGCCAGCCCAGTTCCAACCCACAGACACCTCATGTACTTGCGTGGGGCCATACTCCAGCGTTCTGGGCTGCGCAGAAGTGCTGTGCCTGTGCTGCAAGTACTGTTGTTCTGGTACGCCGCACAGTGATCAAAAATGGTATATACATGGTTCAGCTACCATCTTAAGTGGTCAATATCTAATACTGCACTCCTTGCTATTACGGTGTGCGCGCCCCCACTGGGACCGGTGCCGAAGGCCTATACCTGCTCCTTGGCGGCTGCTCGGCATCAAAAGTACATATGGTACATCGGATTATCAGCAGTATCAAGCGGGCGGAGCAAACAGCTCCCCGGAGCAACATCGCAACGGCGTGTTACAATCGGCTCAACCGCCAGAGAAGGTCACATAGTTTACAGACGTCAGTAAAACTCTCTAGTGATAGACGACAGCCTGCTCAGCTTACAAGGCTACCAGGTCCCGTCCGAAGTTGCATGACAAGAATAGCCTGGCGGTGAAG
>NSMO01004388.1:3478-14128 GCA_002588565.1 Coelastrella sp. UTEX B 3026 | reverse complement strand
TCAATGGGGCAAACAGCAATCACCTCAAGTGGGCTGCAAAGAGGGTCAAGCGCTCTGGTAGGGCCATGCTAGCAGCATTGGTATGGGCTGGATGATGCTCCTCGATGTTTGCAGCCGGGCGAACACTGCAGGAGAAGCGACCTTGCTTATCATTGTGATGTGTTGAAACCTAGGCTGCATATGTTTCTGTTGTGCAGAGTATCAGGCCACCTTTGACATTTGGGGCCTGTCTTGCAGATTATCAGGACAGCTAAGACTATTACGTGCTCACAGCTGTCAAATCCTGTGTCTGTGATGGGTTTGTATAATCTGCGTTCCTAAACAGCCACCATGCTTTATGTCACTGAGCTGATGTTGGGCGTGTGGTGTGCAGTGCTACAAGACCTCCGTCTGACCAAGCAGCTTGACCTACAGCGTACGTCACAGTTCCTGCTGCTGACACAGCAGTGGGTTGCACTGGAAGCAAAGATGATTGCGTTAGCAAAGTGAGTGGCATTGCTGCAGCTGGGTGACACACTAGGACATGGTGGTTGCAGGCGTGAATCACCAGTGGTAGTAGCATTGTGTGTGCAGTTCTTTGGCCGAACTCAATGCTTTGATGCAGTCATCATGTTCGTTTTTGCATTGTGCACATACGTGGGGATGCGTGCTCACATTGAGCGGCAGATGGCCAGCCAGGTCCCGGGGGGGGGGGGGGGGGTGTAGCAGAGTGACACTGTGAGCTTTTGTTGCAGCACTGTGCAGTTCAAGCCACACACCTGAGCCAGTGCTGCTTAGCTCGCACACCTTATGTTGAGACCTGTCTATTGTGTCTTTGACCGTCAGGCGGCGCGCTGGTGCTGATCAGCTCAGCCAGGGGCCTGGTGGTAAGAGCATGAGGCGCAGTCAACTGGTGAAGCTGACAAAGCAGAAAACTGGCTTGAAGAGCATCAGCAGGAGAGTAACAGCGGCAGGTGGGTTTTGTCAGGGTCACCAATGCTGTTGCACTGTCACTTTGCATACATATGTTAGCATGCAGATGTCATAAGCTACATGTTATGTGGGCCATACTGCCTTTCAGCAGCCGGCACAGCCGAAGGTTGCTGCTGCAGCTCTTGGAGTCGAATGCTGTGTCTGCAAATAGGAAGTCCAATCAAGCACTGAAACCTGATTTGGTTGGCAGGCCTGGATCTTCTGAAAGCTCACAATCAAAAGTAGTCACAAGATGTATGAGAGATAATCGGATTACTGCTCATGCAGATGATGACGCTGATGCTTCACAGCCAGCCACAGCTGTCAATACTGTTGCTGCTGTTCCTGATGGACCTTCTCCAGCCAGCTGCCGAGCTAGTGATAGGTTGCTGTTAGAAGACTTGTCCCCTGTATCAATGGAGTTGAAGGGCAAGGTTGGGCAGGTGTATCTGCGAATGAAGGCAAAAGCATACACAGCTGTACTGGGCCGGTATTGGAGGGTGAGCTTTGCAGGCTTGCAAGCCACATGGCTGTGTTACCAAGACTGGATGGGTATTAGAGACTCAAGGAACCTTGCCAAGATACAATAATACCAAGTCAGCTTATGAACATCTATCATGTCATAGTGGACGCCAACATTCCCATACTGCGCTGCCATCTGCTGCACAGACCTATAGCTGGCTATGTTTTGTCTCAGACTATCATGGCATAAGGTGCAGCACGTGAAGCTTGGGGCTTGGCTGCTGCTAGGCTTCAAGCCAATTTTGTTTCACGTGTTGAGAATATGCTTTAGGCATCCTGGGCCAGCACTCCCCTCCCCCCGCTGTAGACTTACCAATGTAACATTCTGCACAAGCTCTTGGCCCGCTGAAATATTCTCTTTTCTGCCTGGGAGCTCTGTGATGCCATCCAGTTGACAAACCTTGTCGTGATGTGTGTTGCAGGACAAAGCTGCCTGGAAGCGTGCTTGCAGAGAACAAAGTAACTTGGCAGCAGCAAAGGCTATACTTCGTGGGCCAGACGGCCAGCAGCAGGCAGCTGGTGCAGGAGGCAGCTGTCCTACGTGTCCAAGGTTCAGGGCTACTGCTACGTTGAGAGAGCTTGGGTGTCTCATGCAACAAGCAGTAGCAGAGGCACCTTTCCTTGAGTGAGTATTACACTACAGCAACAATTGCATTTGGCAGCCTGACATGTCAGCTTGTTGGTGTTAGTGTGCCACACTTAGTACAAGGGGGCGGGGGGGGGGGGGGGGTCATGGTCATGGGCACAAGCTGCGGTTCCTAAGCCGGCAGCTGTGGCTGCAGCAAGTCCTGTCAGCACTTTTGATGGCCGTGCTGATTGCAGCCATGGCTGCAGCTCCAAGGGCTGGTAGGTGGCATTGAAAACCTGCTGTGAAAGTTCTGCCTCTGCAGTTCATTTGGTGTCTACCTTTGTTGCGCTTATTATGGTGGCTGTTCACGTAGATGAAGGTGGATTACATCTTGAGAAGGTGGATTACATCCTGAGTCTTACATCCTGAGTCTTATGTGGTGTACACTATGCAGGGCTGTGAAGACGCCGGAGCAGATGGACAACTACAGAGCACAACTCGAACAGGAGCTTGAAGCACGCAAGGCGCAAAACTCGCCGGCAGCAGCGGCAGCAGCAAAGTCAGCGCTGGGGCCCAGCTTGTCAACCACAGACCTAGGGGACCCTGCGCAGCAGCAGCAGGCAGCTAATGCTTCGTTACAAAGCAAAAGTAACATGCCTACACTGGACCTCAAAAAAACAGGCACATTGGCTGCACAGAGGAATAGCAGCGAGATCATACCCCCAGGGTTAGCAACAGCAAGGTGGGGGAAGGAATCTGGACGTTTGCAGGCTTGTTTGGTCCGTAGATTTGCGCTTACAGGGTGTAACTTGGTAGAGGGTTTGGTTAGTATCCCAGCGACTAAGACTGATGATTGGGATGATATGGCGTTGTCGGAGCTGTTGTACAGTAGTGGATAGCGCCTCCGCCATGATAAAGTGCTTACAGTCAAAGAAAACAGAACCGTTAGTATTGCATAATATGGTATATGTGAGGGTTATGTTGTGAACGGATTGGGGATTGGGGATTGGTAATTATGGGGTTCAGCAATTTACTCCTGGCTTAGCATGGTCATGGCGGCTGTGCCATACACTTTTGTGCAGCAGCTCCGAGTCCTGTTGTGTGTGTGAGCAGTGAAGTCAAGCGTGTTGCTGTATGGAAACTCTCAAGAACCTTTTGCCGCAGCTTGTATCTGAATTTGTTGATCTTGCGTAAGCTATTGTGATGATGATACCCAAGGCGATCTTGTTCGAGTGCCAGTGTGGGATACATACGACCTTGAAGTTCATGAGTCACTTTGCAGCAAAGGCTGCAAAGCATGGCCATCTTGTGTTTAACGCTGATCTAATGAAATGCTTGTGCTTTGGCGGCGCTCTGATCACAGAAAGAACTCTCCACTCGCGAGCTCAATCGAGCTTGCAGTCCGAGCGTCTGTTGACGCGTCAACACTGTTGAACAGTACGTATGTACATGAGTGTGCAATTTTCGCTCCATTGTGCATTCTTAAGCACCAAGCAGCCTCAAATCAGCGGTTCAACAACGTGCTTCAATTTTTACTGCGCCACTGCTCATACAGCCCTCGAAGAGTGACTGCCAGCTCGCGCGCAACTTGCGCCGGGCGGGTGACTTGTGTGACTATACTGCTGCCTCCCATCACCTGCCATGTTTATGTAGTTGTTGATAGCTGCACTGTCTCGAATAGCAAATTACGGTCGCAAGCACATGCTGAGAAGCAGCGGCTGGTTGGGTGCCATGTTTGGAGCGTGGCGTGGGGCAAACTGGTTTACAGCCGTCCTTGAGCACTAATTCAACTAGATTACTGCAATAGATACCAATATCTGCTTTCTGAGCAAGCGCACAGATAGCCTTGCATGCTTGACAGGGCGATCACCCGCGCACGATTGTGGCATCTTTTGCGACAGCAAGTGCGCCACGTTTCCCTCAAAAACTACACTACCTTTGCAACACTGAGCCTGCAACTGTAGCAGGCGGAAGTCCCAGCGCGATGTTGCGGCTGGCTTTGATAGTGCTGGTGCTATGCATGGCACTGCCCTGCTTGGGCCAGCAGCAGCAGCAGCAGCAGCAGCAGGAGAATTTCAACAGTTTCAACGTGCATTATGAGAAAGGGCAACTTCAGAATGTGAGTTGAGATTGAAGCACGCAAGCCTCGCTACTACTGTACTCTTCAGAAATGTCTAGCTTGAGAGGGCAGACAGCTTTCTTGTTTTTGTTGAAACGTACTCAGGACCGATGCCAGCACGGCCTGAAGTTAGCAACAGCTTGTTCACCAAACAATATGCCGTACATGGATACTTATTTGGGCTTTAGAGTGATACCCAGGGCTCACTGCATACAGGTACACAGCATTCCTTGGTCAGCTCAAAAGTCACACATGAAACCCACCTCGCTGCTGCTAGCATGCTGACCTGCTGGCTGTTGCCTTACTACGCAGGCCATTACCAGAGTCATCCAACAAGGCTGCACTGTCTTACGTACCTACGAGACATTCAGCCGTCTGATAGCATCATGTCCTATCAAAGCGCCACCTCAGGATTCCACCCAGCCTGCTGCAGCTGCCAGCTCATCTAGCCTCGTAACTCAGCAGATGAATATGTTACAAGCTCAAGAACACATAATAAGTGTTACAAAAAATGGATGGATCCGGAGACCCAAGCCTGTACCAGAGGCAGAAGTTGTTATAACCCCAGCTAACAACCTTGGACCCCAGGGGACTCCCGGCGTGTGCGGTTTAGGAGACCCCTCAAACCCTGATGCAGGGCTTGGTGTTGAGAGTGAGGGTGTGCCATATGGTGTGACACTCACACAAAGCGATACACCCGAAATGCAAGTAAGTAGGCAACTGCCAGTTTGTTACAGCCCAGCATTAGTGAGCCTAGGCCTTCAAAGTGAAGTGCAAGATGTCTTGTGCCCGTAGACCTATCGTGCTTCCCATGAGGCTTTGAGGTATGTTCAACACAACTGCAGACTACCTACCGAGGCATTGTCATCTATGCAGCAATGCAAGCCCACCTGCAGCATGTCTTGCATAAGAATCAGCCACATGCTGGCCTAACATGTTACCACACTACAGTACATTAGTACATTGAAACCAGCAAGCAAGGGGTTACCTAGACCACAAAAGGTTGTTGCTACCACTGGGCCACTGTAACATTCAGGGTTGATAACACTGCAACGCATACCATGGCTGGGCCCTTTGTGCAGGCGTTTGCCAAAGAACACAAGGATAAGGTGCTCTGGTGTGTCATTGACACAGGTAAGCTCCAATAGCTCTCTGCTGACTGGCCCATAAATCCTGGCTCGACAGTTCGTTTTGGTTATGACACGGGGCAAATACTGTAATGCATCATAATCCAGCTCAAACAGCACTCTGCTTTCTGGCCCAAAAGCCCTAGCTTGACAGTTCGTCCAGTTCTGAAAGGGGCCATATCATGTGACAGCCAGCTGTAGCTATAGCCACCATGATGCCAACTGTTGTCTCGGATACTTGGCTGTGTGCAATGCATGGGGCATCAAGGGTGCAGCGCGGTTGGGCGCTGCACATTGCCTGACATCTGAGTGCATGTTTTAGTGCTATTTAGAGCAAGCATTAGCAGTGACCAACAACTAAAGGCCCAGCTGTGAGTCACCGGGACTCCCGGTGTGCCGGCTCGCCGGTGCATCCAAGTTGGATGCATACATGACAGTTTGTGTGCCGCTTGTGCTGTGAACCAGTCAGTGTTGAGGTTTGAAGCATTCCTGTGGTCACTGACCTGGCATCGGCCTTTGATTTGAAGTGGGACTGTGTGTGCTGCCTACATGCAGGGTTAGACATCAAGAATCAGGAGTTTGACCGTGAAAGTGAGTCTGCAACTGCCAACTCTCACAACCATTCTCGGCTTGTTATCCGCCAGCCGCACAAAACATGTGCTTCAGAATGCAGCGGAATAGACTCCTATGTTGAGTCAGCAAACTGTCTTGGCTGCTTGCAACAGCTAGTACTAGCACTAGTGCAGTAGGATGTAAGCTACATCACCTGCACGTTGTCACATAGTGCTGGTGCTTGTGCTCAGTTATGTTACAATAGCAGGAGCATGACTCATGATCTGGGTTCGAAAGTTCGGTACTCTGCTGACAAACTGCATGCGGACTTTCAGAGACACATACTGTACAGCAGATCTTGGAAATGCTGGTACTGTTGCGGCCAGAAATAAACAGCAGCATGGCCACCTGTGCATAAGAAAGAATACATAGCTGCACGTAACAAGTACCTCCTCTGTTTGCTGGTATGAACAGGAACATCTGGGTGTTTAGGCCCTGGCGCTGCTGGTAACATTACAACACGTAACTCCTTCAAGTACTGCTACAACTGGTAAGATGCACACTCTGCTGGGCAGCAACATGCCGCCAAGCAACATGAGCATTAGACATGCATCAAGCGGAATCCACAGCAGCAGTGTACACTAACAGCAGTAGTGTGCTGTACACTAACAGCAGCAGTGCGCTGCACACTGACAGCAGCATCAGGCATGCATCACTTCCAAATAACAGCAGCACATGTGCACCCCCTTGTCCATGTTCCTGCCATGCAATGTATATGGAATGGCCTGCACCACTGAGTGTTGCGAGTTTTATACTGATACATACATGTATGTATATAAGCTACCCACCAGCCATAGCCTTATGGCCATCGGCCCCGCTCCGCAATTCTAGAGGCAAGAACAAAATTCTTCACTGATATGTCTTTGGCTCTGTTAGGTGGGATGACCAGTCTGGTCATGGCACTCACACCAGTGGTACAATTGCAGCGCTCAGAAATAGACGAGGCGTTGTGGGAGTGGCACCAGATGGAGCACACTTGTACCAGTAAGCCTTTGCAGCAGTCTGAATGAATGATTGAGTTCTGCGCCGCGCTTTCAATAGAGCGCTAGCGTAAGTTGAGGAAGGGCCATGTGTGTGTTGAGGCGAATCCACATTCTCTGTTGTTGCAGCAGCCTTATCTTCATGCCAAGCTCACCCTGCTGTGACAGTTCTGTGCCTGTGACGTGTTATTTGTAGTAACTGTTCCAAGTGCCTAGGCGATTGGGCAGCCCAGGGTCTGAGGTTTGATCAGCACAGCGGCAATGAGGTTTCCATTGCCGCAACGGCGGTTTTTATGTTGACCCCAGCTGCAACCACAGGTCTGCAGCAAAACCGCTCAGCAGTATATGGAGTAGGCTCGTTGCTGTTCGTCCTGTACTATTGCCACACAGCAACACTCATCAACTGCACTGCTGTATAGTATACCAAGTGCATTGGTTGGTCATGTCCACTGGCAAAAAGTACACCTGGAATCTGGCTGTACTGTGTGCTGTGCTGCAGTTACAATATCTTTGGCCCTCATGACCAAGAGCCCGTTGATCTGACTGTGGCCGCATGGCTGGAGTGTGTTGATGAGCTAGACAGGTGAGGGCTGACTGAAGGCCATTGCATGTGGTCTTATCTACGATTGCTAGCTAGCTGCAGCTGCATTGTCTGGATCAGGTGGAAGAGCTGCTTGTTGTTCAACACCGTTGCTTTACAGACATCAATAGATACGTGAAAGAACCCCATGCAGCACTTTGGATAGAGCGCCAGCAAAAGTTGAGGGAGGGTACTGTGTGTGTCGAGGCGACTCCACATTCCCTACCGTTCAGACTTGATATGTCTGATGAAACCCATGGATATAATCACGTAGAACAGGGTTTAACATCGCACCAGCTGTACATCTGCTGCTCACCAACATCGCATGAAAGGCCAAGTGTGGCTGGCAGTAGCTAGCTTGCAGGGTGCCGCTATACAATTAATGGCTGTCCCATGCTCTTGCCCACCTCCCTGTTGTATCATATCTGCAGGCGCAAGGCATCTACAGGTGTTTCTGACATGAAGTTGGTGATTAGTATGAGCTTTGGCGTGGACTATCCCAACGAATTTGCTGGAATGGCAATTAAGAGCTTGGCAGCTGAGAGGAAGGATGTTCTATGGCTAGCAAGTGCAGGTACCGAACAACACACCTTGCAGTCTCTTACTCTTCTTGGATAAAATGTGGCGCAAGGCAACGATGGTGTAGCTGTCAGGGGACTTGTTCAGTGCTGGTTAATCCATGGGTTATGCCACAAGTTGCGCTGCACTGATACTAGCGGTTAAAACCTGCTGGAGCAGCAAAGCTCTTCACGGACAAGTGAAAACATAACATGTTATTTGACTGCAGGTAACAGCGGTGATGATACAATGGGCTATCCCGCTGGATATCCAGAGGTAATGCACATACAGCGGCAACTGACCAGCAGCAGCAGCAGTAACAGCAGTGTCAAGCAACCGTGCAAGGGCGTGACCAGCTGAGTATAAGGTTGCACGCAAAAGCATGCTGAGTTTTCAACAGATACATGGTTAGCACCACACTGCACAGATACGGATGCCTTTTCATTTCTGCTTCACTTCTATTGTGGAGGACTGCTGTGCCACCTTTGATGCATATACTTTTGAATCTTGCAGATCATCAGTGTTGGAGCTGTTGATTGGAATGGCAATGTAGCGGGATTCTCGACCAGAAACTCACAAGTTGACATCACTGCACCAGGCAAGTGATAGCTCCTGATTACACAGAAATACACTGCTAACCTTTGGCCATTGGCATATCAAGGATCCAATCTTTAGTCTTAAAGCTGGCCAGCCCACTGCGTTCCCAATGCAACAACAGCACACTGAGCAGAAGCAATTGCTTGCAACTCTTACTTCACTAGCTGTTGACAGGGAGGACAACAGAATGCAGTGAAGTGATTTTTGCATGCATGTGAGACAATCAAGGGCATGACCCATTGCAGGCTGGATTCATGAGAGGTAGATGCTCGCCGGCTATGACCGAGGTCGTACAAAGTGGCACTTCAACGAACAGTCCCAATATGGCTTGCCTTGGATGTGCTTGCGCAGATATACAAACCCCAATGCTTGGGATGTTACACTTTGTGCAGGTGTCAAGACCGTGTCCACTGTGCCCCTATATCGCACAGCCAACAGTGATTACTACTTCTCATCAGCCAAGGATGTGATCACAACCAGCCCCAAGCTGGATGTCTTAACAGAAAGTCCAGACTTCTTCAGCAGGTGACCATACTGAGACACTGACGTTGGACGTAACTTTCATGAGCTTGCTGTAATCACAGCCCTTTTCTTTTCCTCTGACTCTGAGATCTCTTATCGAACCAGTAGGTCACTGCACTTGATCTGACGCAGCGCTAGCTGGCAGCCAAACCCTTTCAAGTTGTTGTTGTCCACTGTTGTGAAAAAGCAGCACCTATATAGAATCACAAGGTGGCTACTGTGATTAATAAACAAGTATACTACGACGGTGGAGAGTCTGATGCAGTGCAGACTGTTGTTGCAGCTGCAGCAGCTGCTGCTGTGCTACTGACTCAGCTAGCTGGCAGCAACCCCCCCCCCCCCCCGCAGTGTGCACAGCAGGACACAGTCATAGGCTAGCCGCCATTATAGGCTGACTGGCACTGGCTTGTTTCCTCAGTGAGCTGGCCTCTTGTTGACACCCTGTGTTGCAGGCCTGCAGCAAGCCGTATCTCTGGCGCGCCAACCGGTACAGTAACAGCTCCGCTGGTAGATTGCGGCAGGGGCGATACCAGTGCATGTGCCAATGCTAAGGGCAAGATGTGCTTGGTGCAGCGTGGAGGCAACACGTTCTGCTCTAAGGCCGCCGCATGCGTGGCGGGCGGAGGGGTGGGGCTTGTGTTATGCAATGGAGATGACAGACCAGAGTGCGAAAGGTGAGCCTGAATGTTCATGCTAGTTAGCTGGCGCCATAAGGCTGCATGATGTTGCTTCTCGCTATGCCATCATGTCGCGAGCATAGTGGGAGAAAGAAAGCTTCAGGCCTAGCCTGACAAATTTTGCGTCCTACAGTGTGTCATTCTCAAGCTTGCACCAGTTCAACCCACATTAGTGATGTTAAGCACTGAGTATTGCCAAACAGAATAGTGTAGTTCATGATGCCCATACAAGCCTGAGTCAGTTACAACGTGTGTGATTTCTGCCAGCAGGTTTACTGGTGCTGACATCAGCAGTTGCCCAGAGAAACCCGCTGCTGGCTGGCCTGTAGCCATAACACTGTCTTTTAAGCAAGGAAGTGCCTTGCAAGCTGCTTTGGTTAAAGGAGAGCTGAATGTGACACTAAATGTACCTTCCGTGACGGCCCAGCAGGAGATTGGGTTAGCTGCTTTCTCAGGTGGGTTGTGTCCTGACACTTCTGTCATAGTACCCTGTATAGACTTTGGCCAAGGCCCTGGGCCCACTATATGTGCTGTCAGCTGCTGATGTTTTCGCCCCTCAAGTCCACCGTCGGCCAAAACATCTACCAGCAGGGACTCTACCGCCCCCCCCTCCCCCGCGGGCCCGGTCAGCCGGCATCGCATCGTTCTGGCCTAAACCCCTACTTTCATGCTGAAACTACTCCACCATTTACCAGTGGCCCAGGCTGGGGTCTGCCTGATGCTTGTTTCTCCGATCGCTAGCATGCAGTCGACGTCAACCGGCTGAGCGTGCTGTGGGGTGTTTTTGTGCAGGTACTAGTATGGCTTGCCCAACAGCCGCAGGTGTTGCAGGGCTCG